>CAUYRT010107508.1:0-11233 GCA_963574885.1 Lepilemur ruficaudatus
AAAAAAAAAAAAGAAAAAAATTCAGTCAGCAATTTCCTGAAGTTCTGCATTGATGATTATTCACAGAAAATGTTCAGTTTTTGTATTTTTATTATTAAATATTGTTCACTTGTGACCCCAACTAACTCATTTAACAAAATACTTTACAGGTACTACTGTGTTCCAGGCATAGTGGTAGACATAGGAAGTACAAAAATGAAGAAGAGAATGTAGAGGTAAAGTAGGCGTTAAATCAATGACTGAATAAAATAAATGACTTGAGGTGGCCTGTCACTTATTAAGAGCCTACTATGTGTCCTGTACTGCGAGTCTGTTAAGAATACTCACCTGCCAGGGAGCCTGTGAGAGCACGTGACCCCGCTTACGCAAAGACGCTGTATTTAGAAGATACAATACGCCGCCCCCCGGAGCGCTCACCACAGGCGGCCTGGGCTCTACGCCAGGCACGCAGGGGCGTGGGCTCCCTCTCTGGGCATGCGCGGTGCGTCAGCGGCGAGGCCCATCAGGCACCGCGGTAGGCGCCCCAGGAGCTGGCGGGACCCTGACCCCAAGATGACGGCACGGAGCGAAGCGGCCTCGGCGGCCTTCGGCGATGGCGGCAGCGGCGGCTTCAGATCCTGGCTAGACGGACGATTGGAGGCGCTGGGAGTGGACCGAGCCGTTTACGGCGCCTACATTCTGGGTGTCCTGCAGGAGGAGGAGGAGGAAGAAGAAAAGCTGGACGCTCTGCAGGGCATCCTCTCTGCTTTCCGGGAAGAAGATTCCCTCCTTAATACCTGCAAGGAGATTGTGGAACGATGGTCAGAAACTCAGAATGTTGGGACCAAAGTGAAAAAAGAAGATGAAGTGCAGGCCATCGCGACCCTAATTGAGAAGCACGCACAGATCGTGGTGAAGCCCAGAATGGTGTCAGAAGAGGAGAAGCAGAGAAAAGCCGCCCTCCTGGCCCCGTATGCTGATGTGACAGACGAAGAGGATGAAGCAGATGATTCAGCTGCCACCACAATGAACATTGGTTCTCACAAATCTCTGTTCCGAAACACCCGTGTGGAAGATGTCCTCGGCGCCCGAAAACTGGAGCGGGGCTCGCTTCGAGATGAGTACCAAAGGAAGAAGGAACAGAACAAGCTGCAGAGGGAGGGAGACAAACTAGCCAAACAAGAGCGCAAGGCAAAGGAAAAGAAAAGGACACAGAGAGGGGAGCGAAAGCGCTAACCTTGGCCTACTCTGTTCTTTCCCCCACCATGAACTTCATCACACGGTAACTGGTTGTACAAATGTACATTTAACAGAAATGAGAGAACGTTGCAAAGTGGTTTCCCAAGGCATTTCGCCTTTCTTTACATGGTCAAAGGGAAATCGCAATCACTTTTAATTACAAAATGTGCCATGTTTTGGTGGTGTGAGCAATCAGATAAAAAAAAAAAAGAAAAAGAAAATTGTTGGGTTTAAGGAGTTTATAGTCTAATGGGGGAGAAAGTCATACAAAAAAAATTTGCTGTTTACTGTGGAGGGGAGGGGCATGCTTGAAATGTATTTGGGGATGGGAATTAGGGGTCTCAATAGGGGGAAGGAAATCCTTTAAAACTGATTTATGTGAATAGCTGTACAACTTGGTAAATTTACTAATAACGATTTAATTGTACACTTAAAATGGAGTAAAGGCGTGATATGTAAATTACACTTCAATAAAGAAAAAGAAAATCTCCTGTTTTGCTGTTGCCTAGTGGGAGCTCCCATTCTATTTTGTGGAATGGAGACTGTCCTGATTCATGAATCTCAAATAAAAGCCAATTATATCTATAACTAAAAACAAAGAAAGAAACTTGCTAGAGCACTCAGGCAGACCCTGCATATGACTTAGATATGCATAGAGAAGTATAACAATTACAGCACCAATGGGTTGATCGGAATCAGCTGGTGGACTCAGGCAGCTTCTCAGAGATATATGAAATAAAATGTTTGCCAGTTTTTAAAGAGTTTGAAACTCAGTAAAAATTAGTTACACTTACTTTTCAAACTTCATGCTTCCCTTGTAGAAAGCCTCATCCCACAAGGCTTTGTCCACTTCTTTCCAAGCAACTACAGAATTCTGACATTGTTCCCACACCTGAGAACAAGGATAACCCTTGTGAGGAATCACTCTTTCCGTTTGATTACCTGGATACAGCCTCAGAATCTTTCTTAACATTGTGATTTAGGCAGCAGTTACCAACAGATCAGAGTTGACACACAAAATAAAATGACACCTAACTAACTGTTGGTACTAATGGTCATTTTATTTTATAGTCATGCATCACTCAATGAGAAATGTGTCATTAGTTGATTTCATTGTGCAAACCTCATAGAGTGTGATTACATAAACCTAGATGTATAGTCCACTACACACATAGGCCATTGCTCCTAGGCTATACACCTACACAGCATGTCACTGTCATGAATACTGTAGGTAATTATGATACAATGGCAAGTATTTATATGTCTAAACATAGAAAAGGCACAGTAAAAATATGGTATAAAATATTAAAAAATGGTATACCTTTGCAAGGCACTTACCATGAATGGAGCTTGCAGGAGTGGAAGTTGCTCTGGGTGAGTCAGTGAGTGAGTGGTGAGTGAAAGTGAAGGCTTAGGACATTACTGCGCACACTACTGTAGATTTAGTAAATTCTGTACACTTAAATTACACTAAACTTATAAAAAACATTTTCTTTTTCTTTAATAATAAATTATCCTTAACTTACTGTAACTTTTTAACCTTATACATTTTTAATTTTTTTTAACTTTTTGACCATTTTGTAATAACGCTTAGCTTAAAACACAAACACATTTTACAGCTATCCAAAAATATTTTGTCTTTATATCCTTATCCTGTAAGTTTTTTTCTATTAAATTTTTTTTAACTTTTTATACTTTTTTGTAAAAACTAAGACACAAACACACACATTAGCCTAGGCCGACATGGGGTCAGGATCATCAACGTCACTGTCTTCCACCTCCACATCTTGTCCCACTGGGAGGTCTTTGAGGGCAGTAACAGGCATGGAGCTGTCATCCCCTGTGACAACAATGCCTTCCTCTGGAATGCCTCCTGAAGGACCTGCCTGAGGCTATTTTACAGTTAACTTTTTTCTATAAGTAGAAGGAGTACAGTCTAAAATAATAATAAATGGTATAATAAATACATAGTAACATAGTTGTATAGTTGTAACAAGTAACATAGTTGTTTATTATCATTATCAAGTATTATATACTCTACGTAATTGCTATACTTTTGTATGACTGGCAGTGCAAGTTTGTTTACAACAACATCGCCTCCCACACGTGAGTAATGAATCGTGCTAAGATGTTATAGTGGCTATGATGTCACTAGGTGATAGAAATTTTTTACCTCCATTATCATATTATGGGACCACCATTGTATGTGGTCCATTATTGAGCAAAACATCATTGATTATATGGCTTTAGAAAGAAAGCATAGATAGAATTAGTTCTGACAGACAATACACTCTTTTAATTCATTCATTCATTTATCTAAAGCTTATTTATCTCTTACCAAGTGTCAGGTACTTTAAGAACTGGGCATAGTAAGCAAATTAACCATATAGCAAGTGAACAAAAATTAATTTACATTTTAGACGCAACACCATTGCAACATTTAGGAAGTGTCAAATAACTAGTACATTTTAGATGTGATTTTTCATTTGATAGTCTCTGGGTTCAGAATGCATGAAGACATGCTGTGCTGTGTGTAGTCATTTACCAGTGAAGCTCTTTTGCAAGGAACCTGGAGATGAACAAGGAATCCTGAAGCAGTCAAATGTTCCCTCTGTCCCTTTCAAAACAAAGCAAAGCCAAACACAGCACCATATGCCAGAAACCCAGACTACAGAAGAAGACAGGATCTTCTAAGAGTATCCATAGCCTCCCCAAACAACAAACCTAATGACTTTCAGTTGAGCCTAACTGCGTCTGAAGAGCAAACAGTTGGGACGTGACAGCTTTGCATCAGTGGTTTGGGGCAGTAGCAGAAATGCTGGCTGGGATGGTGTGCTTTAGAGAGGCTTGTCTGTTTTTTAACTTTATGCCATGATACAGCTATCGCGATTTTTTTGACAGTCCCAGGGAAAAATGCAAACAGAACTGACCTCTCTCTGGCAGCTCTGTAACCGTGGGGCTTGTGTAGGCAGATTGGCATCTGCAGGCACATCTTTAGCAAGTTGGCAGCCTCCGTGCCCTTTGCAGGTTGCAATCAAACCTGCCTTCTACAGCAGCCTCTTTCTGGTTGATTAACTTTAATGTAATTTTAATTAAAAACCACAGTGTCAAAGGGTTTAGCTACTCGAGAAATGAGCACAGACTGCGGCCCAGTGGCAGCAGTCACTTGGAAAATGGAAATGTGTCCTGACAATGTTGTGCAGGGGCCAGATAAACAGGGTTGCTGCAGCGCTTAGCTCACATGCAGGAAAACAGGCAAGGGAACATCAGAACCAAGAGACCGGCTTGTACATCAAGGGGTTCTAATGTATGAATTTCAGGTGCCATCCACATTTTTGAGAGCTTGTTCAGTCCTGGCACAGAATATCCTCTACAATGGCTGGCTGTGACCATTCTGTTCTCCTCTTGGCACTTTGGTCTCTAAATCGACACACAAATCTGGTTTAAATATGAATCAAATTTCAGACGGGAAAAAAGAGCCAAGCCTTACTGTATTATTCAAGTGTAGAACTTCTCTTTCTTTGCTATACATATTTTATGGGAGACAGGGAATTTTAGATATCAGCAATAAACTTTTCTTTCAAGGAAAGACTTTGGTTGGGATGTGACTCCCTGACTACTTTACAAATAATGCCAAGGAACTATGACAGACTTCTTCCGGAAAGATGACTGCATTACTTGAATTGGAAGAATGAGGGGAAATACTCTTGCAAATGTGTTTGGTCGTGGTAGTTTTAGAAAATAGATTTTATTTACTTGATCTTCTTATGCATTAAAATAGAAATAATTATTTTAAAATTTCTGGTTATCCTGAAGATATTACCTTTTTAAATTCCTGCTTTCTTTTAATTTTCTTGTTGATGTTAAGTAATGCTCAGAATAAAAGACTGAAATGTGGTCCCACGTGGGAGAAGTATTTTATTAATGCCAGTGGAATGAATGCTTCTGTTCCATGCTGAAATGCCCTTTATTCTTCCTCAATGTAGCTAATTTTTCAGGGCACAACTCTCAGGAGAACACCTAGTGACGTCAATTCTTCAGAGGAGAATTTCCTCCACCAGGTTTGTGGGACGCTGGGGCTGCTTTGCTGACAGATGGGGCCGGTACAGGTGGGCCCAGAGCCATCTGAACAGAAGGGGCCCCTGGACCCTGACAGAGAGGATAGACAGAACGGTGGGGGAGAGTTTAGGGTAGTGGACAGGGAGGGGAGAGAGGAGGCATAGAGGATTTCTACACTGAATCCAGCAGAGAGGAAGAAAAGCAAAAACAAGCAGATGGATGGACAGGGAGAAGTGATTTGAATTGTATAACTTGCTTAAGAGACTAATAAAAAACAATCTCTGGGGGACTTCACTGCAGGCAATTTTGGAAAATTGGAAATTTATCTAAGATTGCCAAAGTAAAGAAAAATACAAGAAAAATAAATATGAAATAAAAATATGAAAATGAAGGTGTGTGAGCTTGCATGATGAATCCTCTGCAGGTCCCTATACATATCCAGGTAGATAGAATCATTCTCTGGCTATTTCTGGTGGTGAAGAGCCATTATTATCTCTCTCTCATCGCAAGTGTTTCTCCATTAAAAGACAAAATAGGATTTTGATGGCCAGTTCAGCAGATGACATAAGTGATCAAAATGGACTTATAGAACAATTTATTATAATGCATTTATAAAGTTCCTTTGATGACAATTTTTAAAAAAGAAAAAAGCCCTATGAAGACCTGAAGAAGTTAAACCAGAATATCCAAAAGTATCTTCTCTAGAATATTATTTTTTCAGGGTATTTAAACATGTGTTTTGGAAAACTGGTTCTATGGCGAAATAAATGTGGGGACTGGATTACATGTCAAACAGATTTTTTTTTAACTGCTGCACTTTTTAGAGCTTTCATGTGCTCTGTAACATATGCACGTTTTCTCTAACTTTGGTCATGGGACTCTTTGTGAAAAGCATTTCTTGAGGATAGTTTACAAAGTGCACACGTTAGAAAACAAACTCCCTTGAACGAGGCAAAGGCACATGAGACTTTGTTATTGCCCAGGAGGTCATCTGAGTGGGTACATTTACAATGGACACGGGTCTGCATTTGCTTTGCAGCTTGTGTTGCAGAGTAGTGAGCTAACATTGGCTATTCAGGAGGAGTCATTTTATATTTAACAAATATAAATCAAAATGCTAAAATCACTTTATTTGCAGGTGACTGGAGCAGTGGTGCTGTTTTTACCTATTTTACAGTATAGATTTTTTTAATTAGAAAAAATCTAAAAACAGCTTTATTGAGGTACAGTATACATTTTGAATTAAAGAGCTTATATTTGGTTAGAAGTGGTGAGAAAAGATATTTTCTAAAAATTATAGCCTAAGCACCGACTGCAATGGATGCTGGCCACATACACAGCTATACTTGTGTGTTCCAGCTGAATGCCAAGTCTGCCCCTGAATTTTTCCTTGGTCTCCATTTACAATTTTAAACATCTTCATGTACTCTGAACAACATGTACTATGAGAGCAGAGACAGGTCTGGTTTTGCTCACTACTGTGTCCCTAACACTTATCACATAGTTTGAATTCAACAAATGTTATTAGAACTAATGAATTGCCCCTCTGATTAATGCCAAATACTAGTTGTGACATATCAGAAAACGTGAGAGCTAGCATCAAACAATGTTGGAGATAACTTTACTAAACATCATCAGCTAAAATGGTGATTTTTCTTTTTTTTTTCTTTTATTAGAAGTAATATTGAGCACCAGTTGCCTGCAAATCACTCTGCTATGAAGCCTAGGAGATAAAAAGATGAATGTAAGATGAGGGAGACTCTTTAGGGAGCATATCATCTGGTGGGTGTGGCTTTAGTACACGAGAACAAAACCAAATTCGTGGGTAGAGATAGAGAAGGTGGGGATTGGGCAGTGTGGCAGTGTGGGATGAGTACAAAATTAGCCATGCTGAAGCTCATGCTTCCAAATGGAGAAAAGGCACCACACTTAGATTCCATTTCGTCCTCTGTGAGCACACGCAGTTCAGGTTTTGGGAGACGGCTCAACTGATGTAAAAGGAACCCAGCATTTCTCCTGCTAGATTATAACAGTAACCCCCACATTTGCATGACACGTTTTTACAATATTGCACTTAATCCTTGCAACAGCTCTGAGTGATAGGTATTTTTATCCTAATTTTACAGACAAGGAAATGGAGGCTCAGAGAGGTTAAGGTCTTCAATGTCCTACACCTAGTAGGCTCACGTTTCAACAGCTGGTCAGGCTCTTAATTTCTCAGTCCTGAGTCCTTTTCATCAACATAATCACCTTAAAAGCTGGTGATTTTGTCTTCACCAGAGTTCCCATTGTAGTGCTTCACAAATAAAGGTACCCAATTAGTATAAATCATTTTGCTTATGCCCAGGGGTCATGTTTGATGATATTACATATTGCATAAGCACCTTACATTTTATTCTTCAACCATCTTTCTATACTTAGTAAGTAGTAATAATATTTGTTTTCATTACTGAACATAGCCAGGGGCACTACTATGTACTTTTCATACGTTATTTGCCTGTCTCCTTCACCAACTTAAAAGTTCTTGAAGGGAGATAGTATATGCTATTCATCTTTGAATCTTAGAAATTTGATTCACTTGAAGTAAAAGTTGTGCTCTACCTTTCAAGTGCTATAAGCCATTTCCCAAATATCTTCTAAACATTGTTCAGGATTATAAAGATATTGCCACATACAAACTAGATTGATATCTATTCTTAAGAAAAACTTGAGGTTCATGAATAGTTCAGTTTTGTACTTTCCAAATAGCCTGACTGTTGGTCTCTGTTGGATTATAAGCTTCATGAGGATAAAGCAAGGTTTGCCTCTTATATTCCCTTTCCTTCAGCATCTTTTTTTGACCTGGAACATAGCAGGTACTTAATAATTATTCACAGAATGATTAGCACCACTATTTTTTCTCTTAGAGAAAGATATGATTTTGGTAATGCTTGAGGAAGAACATAGAAGTGAATACTAATAATGAGCTTTTTTGCAGATGAATTTGACCACTAACTTGATATGTGTGAATGTTGAACAAAATATATCACGGAGCTTCCCTGATGCTCAATGAACCTATAAAGCAGAAATAAGGAGTTTAACTATAACTGATATTTGTCATCAGCCAATGAAACAGAATGGCAAAAACAGATTTGGGAAGAAAATCATTATTTCTGTAATATTTGGGGTTTAGCGTTATGAAGTCTTGTTTTTACATATCCATCAAACTTCTATGTACTGAGTATACAAGTACAAGGTTTGGATAAGAGGGACTAAGCATGAAGCACACACTTAGAGCCAAGGATCCTATGCTAGATATTTTTTACTTTCATAGTTTAATTTCATCAACATAATTTATCAGGATAGGTATTGATCATGTTTTATTGATTGGGGAAACTGAAGTTCAAAGAGACAACTTACTGGCATAAGTCTTAATTAAGTTCAACCTAGTAAGTGGTAAAATCTGCTTGACAAAAAGCTGGATGTAATAACAAAGGCAGACAATGTAACAGAAAGATCACGGAAAGAGAAATTCAAAGAAAGCCACGCCAAAACTAGTCATCCCAGGTTGCCTGTGCGCATGCTCAAGACTCCACCCCTGAGAAATGACAGCAGAGACTACGCGTTACAAGGGAAATAGACCTCACTAAAATAGGTTAATCAACTCACTAAAAAAACCCCCCAAGCAACCAAACAACAATAATAACAACAACAAAAGCCCTGGAGTGGGGAAGGTGAATTAGCAATCCAGAGTTGCTATAATAAATTTCCAGTTTTCAACAACAACACAAAATTACAAGACATGCAAAGAAACAGAAAATTGTGGCCCATATATAGGAAAAAAGCAGGCAACCAAAAGTGACTATGAGAGGGCCCAGGCGACAGTTTTAACACTTCAAAGGAGCCATTACAAATATACTCAAATAACTAAAGGAAAGTATGCCTAAAGAAGTAAAAGAAGACATGATGACAATGTCTAATCAAATAGAGAATATCGATAAAGAGATTAAAAATTATATAAAAGGAACCAAATGGAAATTATGGAGTTGAAAATGATACCAAACTAAAAAAAATCACTAGAGGGGGGATCAATAGCAGTTTTGAACTGGCAGGAAAAAAGAAATAGTGAACTTGAAAATAGATTAATAAGGGTGATACAATCTGAAGAATAGAGAGAAAAAAATGAAGAAAAATGAAGAAAGCCTTAGAAAAATGTGGAATACCATTAAGAGCATCAATATTTCACTCTAGAAGTACCAGAGGGAGAAAAGAAAAATAAAGAAACAAAAAAAATATTTCAAGAAATAATAACTGGAATCTTCCCAAATTTGCTGAACAATATTAAACTACACATCCAAAAAGCTGCATGAACTCTTCTAAGTAAGATAAGCACAAAGAAATTTATATCCAGACACATCATGAAAAATTCTGAAAAACAAACACAAAGAGAAAGTCTTGAGAATATCAAGAGAAAATCAATTTAGCACATACTATAGAACTCCAATAAGACAAACAGCTTATTGTACATCAGAAACAATGGGGTTGTTGGCCCTTGAACAATGGGGGGAGTTAGGGATGTCAACCCCACAGACAGTCAAAAATCCATGTATAACTTTTGACTCCCCAAAACTTAACTTTGAATAACCTACTATTGACCAAGAGCCTTACTGGTAACATAACCAATTGATTAACACACATTGTGTATATGTATCATATACTGTATTATTACAATAAAGTAAGCTACAGAAAAGAAAATAGTATTAAGAAAATCATAAGGAAGAGAAAATATATTTTCTATTCATTACGTGAAAGTGGATCATCACAGATGTCTTCATCCTCATTGTTTTCAAATTGAGTAGACTGAGGAGGAGGAGGAAGAGGTGGTCTCACTGACTCAGGGATGGCGGAGGTGAAAGAAAATCTGTATGTAAGTGGACTTCATACAGTTCAAATACCTGTTGTTCAAGAGTCAGCTGTATTAAAAGTGTTGAAAGAAAAAAAACCCTGTAAATCAAAAATCTTATGTTCAGTAAAACTATCTTTCAAAAATGAAGGTGAAATAAGAACATTGCCAAACAAACAAAAAACTGACAGGAGTTATGCTAGTTGATGTATCATACAAGGAATGCTAAAGGAAGTTTTCATGCAGAAAGCAAGTAATTCCAGACAGTGATTTGAATTCATTTTTAAAAAACACTAATAAAAGTAACTGAAAAGACAGTATAAATCCATATTTGTTCTCTTTCAGTATCCTCAGTGATTTAAAAAGTAACTTAATGAAACTATGTGTATAATTAAACTGTTGGGCCAATAACATATAAAAATGTAATATATTTGACACATTACAAAGTAGGTGGGCGATGGTAAAACCATGTTGGAGTAAGAAAATGACACCAGATGGCAAATTGAATCCACAGGAACAAATGGAAAAAAACAAGAAACATTTAAGAAGAAGGTCAGTTTAACAAACTCTATAAGTATGTTCTTGTTCTCCTTTCTTTCCTCAGCTTCTTTAATGACATAAAATTATATAAAGTAATAATTATAACAATGTATTGTTGAGTTTGTAACACATATAGATGTAATATGTAACAATAATAGGAAAAAAAGGAAAGAGGTAATGGAATTGTATAGGAGCAACATTTCCATATCTCACTGGAATCAAGACAATATACATCTGAAGTAGATTATAATAAGATGAGTATGCCAAGCTTGAGAGTAACCACTAAGAAAATAGGTAAAAACAACATTATAAGAATTAAAATGTTTGTTTGTTTTTTTTGTTTGTTTTTGTTTGTTTTTTTTTGAGACAGAGTCTCACTCTGTTGCCCGGGCTAGACTGAGTGCCGTGGCATCAGCTTAGCTCACAGCAACCTCAAACTCCTGGGCTCAAGCAATCCTTCTGCCTCAGCCTCCCGAGTAGCTGGGACTACAGCCACGCGCCACCATGCCCAGCTAATTTTTTTTTCTATATATA
>CAUYRT010107509.1:0-60809 GCA_963574885.1 Lepilemur ruficaudatus
AAGGACACAACAATATTTTCTTATATTTCTTCATTGGAAAACTCAAAGAATTTCTTTCTCTACATGATCCTCAATTGATGTTCCAGTCAGTATTTCTCTGCTTAAGAAGGACGCAGAGTAACATCCTACAGGGCAGGGTTAGGATTCTCACCTCTGATTGGCGTCTCTCAGAAGCTCCACGCTGCTCTCTGCATCAGCCTACACCCAAAGGCTTGGGCTGATGATCAAGGATAGGGACACTTTGTTCTTCTGCAGGCATACTGAACTTTTTATCAAATCCATCGTCACTGGATCATGGTGTTTGGAATTATACCATGGAGTCATCTATCACCTGCACAAATATTTGTCTTTCCCCCTGGAATGATGATGTCCTGGCCTGTCCTGAGAGCTCATGTTTCTCTCTTTGCCAGTGTCACCAATTCAGGGAAGCGTGAAGTATGGGTAAAGATAGATTCCTCTTTAGAAGGTGGAACATTGCAACGAGAAACCCTATACCACGTGAGATATGAAAAATGGAAATCTAAAAGAAGAGGTACTTCTGCATCATCTGAAGAGCCCTGCTGCCTCAGGCTTTTACACACTGAGATGATCTGTGGACTTAAACAGAGCTAAGGCACAGTCACATGGGGTTCCTGAGGGTGGGGGGCATAAAGAAGAAAGTGGACACTCAGCCCCACCTCCAAACCTCTACTCATCTTGTTCCTCACACAGGCCCCCCACCCTTCTTTTTGCCTTTTTATATTCGAAGTCCTTCATTCTATCATATAGTTTCACCTGGTACCATTTCTACATATTCTATATATTACCCAGTGTGTGCTGTACTAGTGAGCATGTTATTGCTGCTGGAAATCGGGCCTCTGTGTAGAGCAAGCCTCAGCATTGTCCCTCCAGAGAGGTGAGAAGCTGTTTTTCTTGCCTTCCACCTTGTTTGTCATTGGTTATGGGCCACGTCAGAGCTATTAACCACCCTGCCCTTCAGGCCTGTCCTGCATGGAGGCTCCTGCCACCAGAAAGCCCACTGTGAAAATGTCACTAACTTGTGGTATCTTCTTGAGTTGCTCCTTAAATTTACACTTCAAGGTTACAGGTTCTTATCATCTATCTGCCACTAAGTGGGTAAGGCTAAGGGTCTCATCTTCCAACAAAGGCTGCTCCAAGGACCTCCCTCCTGACTGCATGGTCACTGCTCAGGCATTTCTGATAGTTCCAGCCACCTTAGCTACACCGACCAGAACCTTACTCATCCGTGGCTCGATTCTTCAGTCTGACGCAACTCAAATTTCATCAGCTTAGCTTTCTTGATAGGTCACTGCACGTGAGGACGCTATTTTGAATAGAAAAGAATGACTTCAGGATAAACTGTTTCTAAGAAAACTACTTTCCAAGAAATAACAGGCTTCTTTTGCTGTCGGCCTTCCCTAAAATTTTGCCTTCAAAATTATCATTTTTGTATTGTCAGCCTTAGAATCATGGACAAAATGGTTATACATAATAAACCAGTATTTCCAGTTTGATTCAAGCACTACTATCACAGAAGAAAAATATTCGTGTCATGATTCTTCAGCCTTTAAATTCTTTTTGGTGATGTTTGTGTTACAGTACACGTGTGTACTATCACGTGTAGGCCACAGATTAAGTCCTATCCATTTGCGGAACATTGTTTTCAGGGACCTGTCTCTCCATTTTAATAGCTTCCTCTCAACACTAAAGCCCCAGACTGACTTATGTGTCCCACCTACTTTCAAGGTCTGAAGTTTTAACGTGGAGACCCATTAGTCCTAGAAGATTTAGGAGGAATTAAGGCAGAAAATTTTTCTGAGGTTACCTAGTAATCTGTAGTAATCTATAGTGTCAGCATGCTGTTGAAAACACTTTGTTTCTGCTGTTTTCCATCAGAATTTTCACTGACCTTTCCATATTAACAGTGGCCACAGGCGTGTGTGTATAAGCTTCTGAGCCTAATGTAAGTGCATGATAATCACGCAACATTCTTTCCCACGCATGCTCACACAGCCATGTTCTGAGAGCCCTGGAGAATTTTTATATCCCAGAAAGTACTATTAAGATTTCTTAAGTTCCCTTCTCCCCTCCAGAGACATACCCCAAAGTTCCCAATATTTCAACCAGAGATGCACTTGTCAAAACTGAGTCACTCAGCTATCATCACTAGTGTTGCTTCTGAATAACGAACCACCCTTCTCCCTCAAGTCAGTAACAGAACACACTGTTCTTTTTCTCCAGCTTTATTGGTCCTGCAGAACAGAACATTCTGTGCAAAGTTTCTTCAGCTGTGCATTCACATATTCGGGCCCGGGGCTATAGCATCTTTGGCTGCAACGATCCAGCTGCTGTTCAGTCTGCTCTCACTAATAACTCTATTATAACATTTATAATACTATCTATTAAACTGAGAGCTTTGCTTGTCCCCACAGACGCTATCAAATTACCCTCCATCTTTAGTTCCTACTCATGCCTCCATTCTTTTCTGAGAGAGGGCAGACCCGTTGACAGGGAGGATTGCTACTCAAGTTTGTTGCCAACATTACATCCACTGTAGCTATAAACGAGTGTCCCATCTGCCTTGTCTTGGCTTACAGCCACCAGCGCTGTCAGTTCCAAGGGCTGTTAGACAAACAGCTGGAGTATAACTTCTCCCACCAGCCTGGGTGAGTCTTGGTAATGCTCCTGGACTATAGCACTTACTTGCAGGTTTTTTGTTTTTGCGGGGTAGGGAGGAGTTCACTGGATTTATTCTTGTTAGTGAGGTAGGTGAATTTCTGCCACAGTGTTTGCAAGGCATTGTATTCTGAGAATAATTGAACCTCTTTTACCTAATGAAAATATCAGAGAGATATTGTGAGATAACATTGTGTTTTAGAGAACTTGAGTGACATTAACAGGATGATGATAGGAATGAGGTGCATTTGAGGTGAATCAACTTGAGAACTGGGTCTTTGAGATTGGTTCTTGCCAAGATAATTGCTGTAAGCATTTTAAGAATTGAAATGGACAGGTGATATGCTAAAGACACAATGGCTTTTGTGGATGCCGTTTAAGGTCACATTAGAGTGAAATGAAAGCAAGCTGGCAGGGGATTCCTGAGACCCCAGAAGGCCAGTGTCCCCTTTACCATCTCAGTGTAGAAAACTTTCCAAGAAGGACAGTGATCAGATACTCCTTGGGACTGGAAGGATATGACGGGTATTTTTTTTTCATGGTAGCAAAACAGCAAATCTAGAAAATTGACCAAGGCAAAATTGCTCTACCAAATTACAGAGGTCCAACATTTGGGCATACACTCCATAGCATTAATAATAATTTTTTTTTTTTAAAAAACAGACTCTACTATGAGTCAACACTGTATTCATATAACATTTCATTCAGATCCCAAGCAAAAGCTTCTCTCTTAAAGTGTGTGTGTGTGTGTGTGTGTGTGTTTCATGAGTCTATAAAGGAGACAGGAATTACATATAAGAAAGAAAGTTTGTGAGTTTTTAGAGCAAAACTATAGTGAAAGTCTGGTCAGCGGGAAGTGTTGTTTTCCCCTAATTAAGCCAGAAAAACATAGTCCCATGCATTTTCAATCTTATAGCTGAGTTTCCATCAGTTGAGAGAAAACTGATAAAGCAACGGATGAAAATTACTGGAGGTAAATTTGTTGGAACTATACGATCAGGTTGAAGGAATTTATATCCCATAGTGAAGACCATAAGGATGGGAAATAGATTCACAGAAAAATGAAGTTGTTGAGGAAGTATAATTGACTTGTTCCATTTATAATTTCTTTTGTTTTTGACTGTGCAAGATAAAAATTCACGTGTAAATAAGTCTGTAAGTGGTTGTTTATTGAATATATAATAAAAATTCCAAATGATAAGAAAAGCTTAATGGGGCATATCTTTCTTTTTTTTGAGGATAATAAAATAATGCAGTATCTTATTAAAATAGTGTTCTGGATTTTCTGAAAGATAGAGTTAATGTATACATCTACTTTAGCACAGAACTTGTCCTAAATTTTTTAACAAGCTTAATTAACTAAAGGAAAAAAAATTGGGAAGAAAAAGAGGCAAAACATTGATGTAGCAGAAAATAATCACAGCAACAATGTGCTATTGTGCTTGCTTTTCACTTTGAATAAATGGCCTTTTCCCTCCAGCATGTTGACCCAATATTTATAGAAATTTTACAATCTAAGTTTTATATTTTGCTAGCTACAGTTGATAATAAGTAGCAAACTAAACATTCATGGGGGTGTATTTTATAAGGGGCAAAGACAATAAACAAAATATTATAATTGATAGCCTTAAAAACAAGGGTGCCAGCATTTGAAACTAATAACAGTAATGTGAATTCATCAGGACAAATGCATACTTGTATGTACTCATTCAAGAAAGGAGGGAACTGTTGTATATTTTAAAGAAATATTTCCTTCAACATGGTTATTTTTTATTGTACTAAAAAAGGATAAATCTCAGGTATCCTGAAACCTCCTTCAGAATCTCCTTCCCAACTATGAGAAATGCATTAGTTTTTATTATTCCTTCTCTGTTTTAAACAGATATTCCATTTAGCTTGTTGGAAAAAACTCACATTCAAAATAAAGCACCAGAAGTAGGAAAAATTATTGTAGTTGTGGTGGAAGATTTAGTAAGATGTTAAATGTGACAGTTTGAAAGGAATGTAAGTGGGGCAGGCAAGCCGAGGATGGAATTAATGACAAAGTCAGACAAATTCAACGCAAAGTGCCAACGTCTGTGCCAATTATAGCCCATCATCACTTTCCAGACAACTGAATGTCTACACGAGGGAACAGAAGATGGCCCTGCCCAGATTTCTCACTAACAGCAAAATTAACCATCACAGCTTTAATATACTTACACTGAAGTAGTGTTTCTGCTCACTCTCCTAATGACTAAAATGTAGTTACAGCTTCTTTTTCTACATTATTTTATGCTGCTCTAAGGAAATGCAATAAAATAATGCTTTTAGCTTCTTTTTTTTTTTTTTAGTGGGACAGAAATATGTGTGTTGGCATTATTTTTAGGTGAGACAGTCTATGTCTTTTTAGGTAGACATTTCTTCATCTTTGAATTTTAATTATATAGGTCTCTTTTAAAACAAAACACAACAAACTTGTATTGATAGTGTACTTCCCAGTGCTAGGTTTAATAGAACAAAAATTTGAGCAATTTTCCAAAGAGTTTCCTAAAAGACAGCAAGTGAAAGGTCATATCTCCTTTATATGACATTCACAAGTAGTGAGGACTGATAGGAGAATGCAGTCATAAATGAGAATAGTTTTTGCATAAAAGGGTCTACAGTAGCTTAGCCACTATATTCATTTATTTACTCATTACTCGGCAAGATTTTCTTAATATATACTCACACCGTGCCAAGCTCACGTAGGGGCTTTGCAGGAAGGGGTGGATAGAAATTTTAATAAAACACTTGCCCTCCAGAAATTCTTAGTTATGTTCAGGACAGTTTAACTGTAAAAAGTTAATTGCGATGCAACATTGTTATATTAGATACATTTGTTCCTCCATTTTTTTCTTTCATTTATCCATTCATCCATTTTATTTAGCAAATAATTCATGAACGCATGTGTTTTAGGAACTGTGGTAGGTGCTGGCAATACAAAACTCAATAAATCACATTCCTTTATTCAAAGAAAAACTCCAGAGATAAACTATTCAAATTAATTTGATTAAAGAGGTAAGAAGAGGTAGATTGCATAACTGTTTCCAAATATTCACTCAGCTTTCCCATACAAGGATTATTCACCTTGCCTGCTGCTGACATGAGTGCAGTGCTTCCTGCTGATGTTGAGCTGGTCCCTCTGGCTTGCTTTATTCAATGGCATTTGACTGGATATGATGCATGCTGAATCCAAGAGGCAATTGTAAAAGCTATTGCACGTTACCACCAGCTATTTAGCTCTTTTTCTCTTAACGTAGAAAAGATAGGTTCAAGTAGAGGCTGGAGCTTCAGTCTGAGTCCCAGAAAGAATGAGAAGATATACGGAAAACAGTTTAGTAGCTAATCTTCAGCTGCTTATACAAAAGAGAGGGAGAAATGAAGTTATAAACCATTAAGAATTTTTGGTTTCTTGTTATGAGTGTAACCCTGACTGACACTGTGCTATTCAACTTTGTCTATCAAATTCTCAAAGTTATTTATTGAAAAGGTTGAGAATGAGCTGCATTGGGAAATTGTCCTACCCAGTCAAGGGAAGAAGATGGTTCCTCTCATTTAAAGCAGCACGAGAAAATCCAATGAAGTATTGATAAGGATGATATATTTAAAGAAATAAAGACTGGTGAAATCCAAGTGAAGGAAATATCTAATGAGAAACTAAACTGAAGAAGGAAACAAGGGTCATGGCTTGTATGCCATTCTAAAAGGTTAGTTTAATGAAGGGTTTTAAACATAGGGTTTTGAGTTTTTGAGACTTGTCTATAGTGTTACTATTTAAAATCCTATGGTGACACGGACATACATGTATATGAGGGATGGGGGAGGAGAGGGGGAGAGAGAGAATATGCTCTGTTTAAAGGTTGTAGTTTATAGATAGAATGTTATTTGAAGTCATTTTAAAATATGGGCAAATTTTGATCAACATTTTGTCAGAGCTAGAGCTAAAGGCTATTCTAGGGAAAAGGGGTAGCATTAAAGAGAACTAGAGTTAAAAGATTAGATAAAGATAGATGGATAGAGTGATCAAAAAGCTGATGAAACTTCAAGGAAGGGTTCATTTGGGCCATAGTGAGAAATAATGCTAAAAGGCATGTAGATGGCTGGATCATTAAATTTTGAAGTTATGCATGTAAACTATGAACTTTCAATCTTACAGTGAATGCAAAGAATAGGGAACCATTCATAGATTTAAATAAATTTTACGAACTGAAAAATTGTAGTGGGGTCCTATGATCCTCAAAACAAAAGTGCATCTGAAGCACACAATTATTGCTAACAATTTTATTAAATTACCTTGCAGAAATACTAAGTATTAAGAAGCACTCAGCTATTTTTTTGTGTGTAATATATGTACATACGTGTTTATTGTCATGTTTTATCAATGGTTTATTGAATTAACTGTATGGAACACAGAGGCCCAGTAATTTAGAATATTTACTCCCTGTGCTTTACAAAATGCTGTTGCTCTTTTTACTTCTTTTATTCCTAGCAAATTATGGTAGCATCTTTTATGACTATAACCTATTTATCTTAGCAGGAGGCATTAGTAAAATGCATTTGCATACCATGGATGCTCATCTGATAAGTGCTTCTCTGTGTACTGGATGTTTTAACTTTCATAAATAGAACAGTTTTTCCCCCTGGGTAAAATCTATTTCATAGATTAATATACACCCTTTCATCATTTAAATGGGCTGCAGTTAGAGATCTATGTTTATGTTGCTGCTTTGGTGCACTGATAGGTGGATAGTACATATTCGGTTCTTTCAAAAGCAACACAGTTATATTATTCACACCATTGCCTTTAATGAGCTGGCTCTGAGCCATCATCATCAATCCTGACATTTATGCTCCCTTCATGTTGTACCAGAGCCTTGTGATGACATAATAGTTGCTTGTATAATAAGTGTCGATGTGAAGTACATTAGCCATGAAAAAGCTGATTTATAACACAAAGGACCAGTTTGACCATTATCTGGCGAAAATTAGAAGATTCTCACAGTTTCAAAATCAATGCTACTTCAGGGCAGATAAAATATATGTTTAATATCTTACAACTTGGTGAAGATTGCAAGGTTGATTGAAATGCCTCAGAAATAGGGATGAGAGCCATGCAGCTGAGCAATATAGGACTTGTAATTTATTTCTTTAATATAGCAGCAGTTTTTCAAGAGTGTCACAAAAATATGGATTTGGCTTTATTATTGTTTGCACACTGCTCAACATAAATGAATAATTCACTGCAAGGCAGAGAAAACAGAAGAAATATTAACAGTTATTTAACTTGACCACTATTATATTTTAAGGAACTGCATTTTCAGCAGGGTTCCCAGACAAAATGCAGAAACTTCAGTTAAATTTAAATTTCAAATGAATAACAAACGCTTTTTTTTTTTTTTAAGTATAATTATGTCCCAAATATGGCAGCCCTAGTGGTCACGGTGTTACTGGTCTTAAGCTGAAGGCCGTACCAGCAGGGTAAAGACAGTGGTATGGAAAATAGAATGTTTTAAAGATCTGCTTGGCTTCCTTTCAATACTTTGGAGTAATTTATATGAAAACACGTTCTTAAGTATTCTATATTAATCTTTGTTCAGGTACCCAGAAACAACTGAGAGAACAAAATATACACTGCACTTAAATTATTCTCTAAAGCTATTTTTCTCACTCTGATCTAAGAACAGTGCTTATTTTTAAAAGATTGGGTCAAATTTAGTAATGGATTTCTCATAAACTTTCTAGAAAATAAGCATGCCTCCAAAGACATAGTAAGTTAAAGAAAGCCACATTAATTTTGTCCTGGAAATAGTTCAAATGAATTGTGGTCTTGGAATTATTTTCCACACTATTACTTAAGGGAGGTATGTATGGTGTCAGAACAGAGACTAAATTTGGTCCATTCAATCACTAGTCAATGAAAAAGTTTATCAACCTAATTATTTTCAGGTCAAGAATTTAACCAAAAGACTGATATATTTTGTAAGAAGAGTTTATCTGATGATTTTAGGGAGCCTAATCTTTGATTTCCATTCCAAGACTCAATGTGTTATAGCCTAGAACACTTTTGCTAAGTTTTTTTTATGGGAAAAAGGCTAATTTAAGAGCCATGAGATCGTTCTATTTGGAACCACAGAGATTACATGAGAACCATTAAGAATCATGAGATTATTCTAGCTAGAATTCCAGTTTGGAATGTGTTTGTACATGTTAGCAAAACTAACAAGAGCTGAGATAATCTATATAACAGTAATTGAAAGACAAATTTCTTGCTTTCATGCTATGCTATTTTGAAGCTATATTGTAATGGTAAGTTTGCCCAGTTTCATTCTCCATGTGATATTTAATATTGCTGTTAGCACCAATACAGAGACTCACTATATTTTACCTATGGAAGCTCATATATTCACTAGAATTGCCTCAAAGAATCTCTTAAATTACAAAGTTTTAGAGTTACTTTTTCTTCTCTCACCAGACGTAGTTAATTTAAACAAAACAAAATAAAAATAAAAACCTGAATTATTCACAAGCCTAAAGGATCTCGATGTTCAGATAGTAATTTCTGGCGACTTGGTTTTTATTTGATGTATTGGACCCTCAGTTTTACTGTGAATAATGATCTGTTTTATTGCTCCAGTTGGTTCCTGTCACACCTGTATTAGGAAATCTGTACTTAAAATATAGGTCATAAATCTCATTCAGTTTCATCCCACTGCTGAAGATACTGTTATAACTTGATTCATGCTGCATATAACATGATCTTTTAATGTTATTATTTAACACTTAATTTTTAATAAAAAGCTGAACAAAGTCAAAGGCTTTAAGGACTTGTATGATTATGCGAAGGGATAGCACAAAAGCATCAAGCGTGTTGACTATTTTCTGCCCAATGTTTACATGTAATAGATCATTTAGTCAGCAGAAAAAAGTAGGAAGAATATAACGTCCAAAACCTTACAGGTAGGAAGTAAACGAGCAAAACCTGTGTCTTTTACAACACCTCAACTTGTAATAAATCTTCAATAACCTAGAACTGACTCTTTCACACAGACACTGCAATATGTGTCTTTGTCAGCCTTGAACACTGATGCTTTGTTTGTATGCACCAGGCAGCGGAGCTAGACTAGGCTTTTGCAACAAACAATCCCAGAATCTTAGTGGCTTAAAGCAGTAGTATGTATGTATCACTTAAGACATGTGTATCATTCCGAGTTGGCTGGGAGAATCTTCTTCCTTTTTTCCTCACTCTCAGAACCATCTCTCCCCGAAAGTTCATTTGTCCCTGATACAGAAGGAAACAAAACAAAACAAAACATAGTAAGGCTCACGCAGGCACTTGAATTTCCATACAGAAAGTACGCATCATAGGGCTGTCATTTGCCACATGTCATCAACCCTCAAAAGTCACACCTGACTTCATGCTGTGTGGGAAGTGTAGTCTTTCCCTGTATTTAGAAGCAGAGGGAGTCAGGATATTTGTGTGAACAGCACTGACTACAAATGTAGACTATTTCCTCAACCTTCCCATGTTTCTTCAGAGAAAGAAGGGTTTTGGTTTGGACATGGCCTACTTTCTCTTCGTTCTTTTGAAGTTTTTATGTGGAGCTTCCATTTCTTCTGATCTGTAAGTATAGTATGTAAGCTCAGAATAGGAAGCTGGAATTGAATTAAGGTAACATTTTTGCTTATTTCAACTATAAAACTATTTTTAGAAATTCTATTCACATGAACCACATTAAGTTGATAATAGTTGAAATTCCTGAACTTTTTATTGATTGAATCTATACATTACATGCATCTCTCCCTACCTCTCTCTTTCTCTGTCTCTATCACTCCTTTTTACCAATTTTGCCCTATAAAACACGATGGTTTTTCTATCTTTAGTTCCCTTGCCCATTTCATTCAGACAGGATAAGTCTTGTTGACCTTCACATTAACTGTAATGACTCTAAACGTTTGATTAAATATACTATATAGAAAATGAGAACAAAGACATTCAATAGACTTGTTCAAACCTCAATTCCACTTTGAAGCACACTTTATGAATTTCTGAAGGAAGTCTCAACTCTGGTAATTGAATAAAGGCCCAGAATTTGACATTAAAATACTAACTTTGGCTTCAAACTGAGAAATAGCAGGGCAATTAAAGCGATTTTGTTCCAATTCACTACACGTTTGGGCGTTGTTTATGGGAACCAAACGCAATGGATACTTGATTGGTTTCTTGGTAAATTAGACTTATTTTCTGAAATTATAATTTTCCTTAATAAAAATGTATTATCTTTTTCCTCTTGAGTCATTGCTACTGCATCTGCTACTCAACAATTGCCTAATTTCTCATTGCATTGCCTTGGACTATGGGGATCTAGCCTTACAGTTTAGTGGTTTATGAATGAAATTTTGTTCTTTTAAAGATTTTTTGGAGTATAAAACCACAACAGCAAAATGTATTAAACATATTCCAATGTATATTTAATTTAATTATTTACAGACATTAATCATCATGACCATCATCATCATCATCATATCATCAAAACACATTTGCCAAAGATGAAGTTCCTTTATTAGAATGTACATCCTGTCAGCATCGTGCATGAAGAAACAAAACAGTTAACAGTCATCCATTCAATTCTTATATACATTTTTATATTGCCAATCCTTAATCTAGGTCATGACATTTTAATGAAGGTGTCTCTGGTGTCACCTTTGTGGAGTGCTTGATGTGTGAGTTCTCCAAACAGTGGTAGCTATGCCAAGGTAGAAGGAAAGATTTCAAGTTGAAGGTGCTTCCCACAGTGGAATTACTCAGGTAAGGTGTGGTCAGAAGGATTGTTGGGCTGAATGAGGGCCATGATTTTGTTGGTAGGTGTAGGAGAGGGGCAAGGGAAAATGATGGACACAACGCTGAATGCAATCATCACTTGTTTCAAAATTTCATGTTAGACAGGAATTTTTTTTTTTTTTTTTTTTAGCACAGGTAATGGAAACAAGTTTTTTTTAATGCTCATTTTCTGGTGGGATTATTGTGGTGATGGTTCCTATGGGCACAGAGAACTCATGTCACATCCATGGCTCTGTGTTGGTGGGACTGGGGACAGAGTTCTTACACACAGCCCAGATCACACCAGTGACCAAGTGACTCAGGCCACAAGGTGGCAGGTTGAGCTTGTTAGGGATAACATTCTCCCAATCTCTTGCCCTTTAACTGAGAGTTTACAAATTCTTCCTTAAAAGAAGCCATGTTAGAGTGCCTTCAACCCCTTGCCTCTGTAAGCATTAACAGTTTTACCAGAAGTTAGCTCATGTTGACTTGTTACTCAGAGGCTTGGAAGCATTCATATTTCTAGACTGGTTGTCTCTCTAATATAATGTCTTCAGTTTCATCTCGATCTATTCTCTCTGGTGTTTGTACTTTTAGTTGTGTTCCAAAATCTTTAGTGACAACTTTATCATAGGCTGGCCTCACTTAAACCCCCAAAGAGCAGCACTTTCTTTATAATTATATATCTACATCTATATTTATCTATTTGAGATGTGTGTGTGTATATATATACATGGGACTTGTTGTTCCTTTGTTACTCGAACAGAAGACAGAAATACCAGTTGCTCCCAGCCCTAGAACTGGTTCTGAATAAAGACGAAATTAAAGAGGAGCGAGAGAGAGTCAAGCTGCTAAGGCCCACAGATGAGTTACAGAGAAAGCACCAGGGAGTCACTATTAGGAAGGGGCATATAACAGGCTCCTGGGTGTATCCTATTAAAGTGGAACACTTGGGCAGGGGTCTAATAGTAGCCCATCAATACTTGAGGAGCTACAGGTCAGTGAAATGGGCCCAGGAACTGGAGATCACAGGTAGGTAGGAAACAATCCTGAGTGCACAGACATGTGTTGAGGGTTGGAATTCAGGATAAGAAGGGCTGTGTTCACTTTGGGAGAAGAGGATTCATAACGGAAACTTATGTCAGTCTTCCCTGGGTGAAGCCAGTAGACCAGTCCATTCAGGACCTGTGGCCACCAGTCCTCACTCTGCATAATAATTAACCTTTCCGGTGTGGACAGAAAAGGCTTAGGAAATCAGTTCTCTTCGTTCAATATTGATAGGCCTGGGTATTTGCTGCTGAACACACAAGAGGACTGAGTCCTCTGAGAAGTCCTCATAGATATTTTCAGTGCTCTGCGCTCTACTATGCAGAAGCAGCTAGAGGGGAATGTGGAGTGATGCTGCCTTAGGAAGTGCAGTCTGTGCCATCTCCCCCTCCTATGCTGCATGCGAAGTTGGTGTCTTCTACATGTTGGCTACTCGGGAGGGAGCTGGGCCACAGAAAGTGAAAACCAAAACCAACACAGTAGCCATCCTTCCAATTATTCATGTACCTGACACACTTAGACCCACTCTGTAAAATTAAGTGGAAAATTTGGCCAATTATCTCAATAATTTAGCCTAAAACAAAACCAAAAAAATAGTTTCAAAGATCAAGATAATATATATTTTAGTTTGTATTGTCAATATTCAGATTTCCCTATGATGGCATCAGTTTCTCTTTTTTTTTTTCATTTATGAAAACAGCACAAAATAGTAATTATCCTGTGTGAAAGGCACTGTTAGGGCAGTGACCTCGGGGGGCAGATCACCACGCCACTGACGGAGGGTATAGACCTGACCTAAGTCAGGCTCTCATTGGATTGATTCAGCTGCTTTTCATTTTAGAAAACATTATACTTGATAATTAGGAATTTTTTTATCATAACATTATCTTAGCAGTTATAACATTATTGGATTAATAATATATGAATGGCATTCTTATAATGTATATACTATGCTTGGTCTTCAGGTGGTAAGCTAAGAGAGAAATGTATGAGCCTAGCAACTCTGATTACTTTCATATTATTGACTGGTGAGTCAGGTATATTTCTTCCATACCATAAACTGGCGTAGCTCTTCTTTGTGCTTGCTAACCCAAAATATTGAATTTTCTAACTACTATTTATACTTGTTTTATTTAAAGTGAATTCAGGGTTCAGATACATACACTCACACAGTACAATCATGATATTCAAAGAGCTTAATTTAGTTTCCCTGGGAAAAGGTTAAATAGGGTTAAAATGTTTGAACACTCAATTTTTGTTTTATCAAATATCTAGATCAGGGGTCTGCAAACTACTCCCATGGGCGAGATCTGTCTGGCTGACTGCTTTTGTTAATGAAGTGTCATGAGATCTCAGCCACACCTACTTGTTCAAATGTTGTCTAGGGCTGCTGTCACACCACAACAACAGAGTTGAGTAGTTGCGATAGAAACTGTATGGCCTACGAAGACTAAAATCCTAACTAGCTGTTCCTAAGGATGCCAGCCACTGATCTAGATAGTTAACTAAACTTTAGCTAGAGCTCTGGAGTTTTTGAGAAATATAAATAAAACATTTTGGTTTTTAACTGAATATGCATTAAAGATAATGCTTGCATATCTATCTGGAGCAGAAGATACAAATGCAAAAATCTGTGAGTCATTAAAAATATTTCTAAAGTATGAACATTTAATTGAAAGAGCCAATCTGTAAAAGGAACTCACAATGTTCCAGCCCTTGGTTTATGTCCTTTAACTGTATTTTCTTATTGAGCCATCACAACAATCCTATTAGGTAGTTACTAATGTTACTATAATCCTTGCTTTACAGATGCAGAAACAGAGATATTAAGGAATATGGTGATGTATACGGTTCATGTAGTAGCTCTTGGCAAAGCTGAATTTGCAGTCAGGAAATCTTGCTCCAGAATCAGCATTCTTCACCATCCCTCTATTTAGTGACAACGGTGACAAGTTTCCTAATGGAATTTTTTAATGGCTTATGAAGGTAAAATTTATATACAAAAACCTGACCCCTTAATGTAGACGATCAGATGTGTTTGAATATATGTATAGACCTGTGATAAAATCACTACAATCAAGATAACAAATGTAAATCCATCGTGTCTAAAAGTTTTCTTGTGTCCCTTTTTTGTGGTAAGAATGCTTAGCGTGAGATCTACGCTCTAAACACAGTTAAGTGCACAATGCCGTGGTGTTAACTACAGCAAATCTCCAGACTCACCCGTCCTGCATAACTGATGCTTTACACCTGTTGAACAAGAACTCTCCATCTCCCCTTCCCAGCCCCAGGCAACTGCCATTTTATTCCGCACTGCCATGTTTCAAGGTTTTAGACACCTTTTATAAGTGCAATTGCACAGTATTTGTCTGAATGTGACTGGCTAAGTTAATTTATTATTAAAAACAAACATAATATTTTTTTTTTTTGAGACAGAGTCTCACTCTGTTGCCCAGGCTAGAGCGTCATGGAGTCAGCCTAGCTCACAGCAACCTCACATTCCTGGGCTCAAGGGATCCTCCTGCTTCAGCCTCCAGAGTAGCTGGGACTACAGGCACATGCCACTGTGCCCGGCTAATTTGTTCTATTTTTTTAGTTGTTTGGCTAATTTCTTTCCATTTATAGTAGAGACAAGGTCTCGCTCTTGCTCATGCTGTCTCAAACTCCTGAGCTCAAGTAATACTCCCGCCTCGGCTTCCCAGAGTGCTAGGATTACAGGCGTGAGCCACTGCGCCCGGCCAAAACATAAAATTATTGGTGAGGCTGTGGAGAAATTGGAACCCTGTATGCTCTTGGTGGCAGTGTAAAATGGTGCAGCTGTTTTGGGAAAAAAATATGGAAGTTCCTCAAAATTAAAAATAGAACCACCATAGGATCCAGGAGTTCTACTTCTCGGTACATATCCAAATGAATTGAAATCAGCATCTTAAAGAGACATCTACACTCCCACTTCATTGCAGCATTATTCACAACAGTCAAGATGTGAAAACAACCCAAATGTCCATCAACAGGTAAATGGAATAGATAAAGAAAACGTGATATATATGTACAATGAAATATTTTTCTGCATTAAAAAAAGGAAACCTTACCATTTGCAGTAACATGGGATTTTAGTGCATAAAGTCCATTATGGTTGTGAATTATGTCTCAATGGTAATTTGTAAGGTTATATTTGCATTTGTTGCCATATAGCCTATTATATAGTCTTCTTATTAATTTTGCTTATAGGTAGCCTGTGACTAACACTTTTATGGTCAGTGTTTGAAAGGAGTTGTCTCTGTACCTGTACCTATGACAAATAATGGCTATAATGAGTTTTAACTTTTCTGCTAATTGTTTAAAATGCTGTAATCTTAGACACAAATTGAGAATAGTTAACTATGTAAATATCTCTGAATATTTTTCTTTAAAGATAGTTTCAATGTCTTCCTTTGGAGACAAGGTGAAAAAAGAAAAAAAATAGGTTGAGAAAATGAAATAAAAAGGTACCATTAGATGAAATTATAGGTACGTCTTTATGTAATTATCTTGCTGAAAATTATAGGGTTTCTCTATCTTATGTAAAGAAATGTTTTACCAGAAGTGTTTCTCCAACTTCCCTTTGGTAGTATAGTCACAGTTGTACATTGGCAACATGATTCAGAATCAAGGTAATTATGGTATAAATTTAGGCTAAAAATATACCTTCACTTGAGGTATTTGGTAAGTGAAGCAAAAAGAAACATTTACAAAATTTAAAGGCTTCAAACCTCTCTTTCACTTGGTGGCCTGGCTTTAGAATCTGAAACTAATTTGTTTTTCAGGTTGGTATCATGATTTGGCATCATACTTTCTGGACCCTAATTGTTCTTTCACAGAAGGTATAACAGGGCATTTCAATCTAAAATATTTTACACTGTGGAAATTATGAAATAACTGGGCATTTGTCATTTAGAGTATAGTTTTTAAAGTGCTTTGGAAAAGTAGCCGCTTAAAAAAATCTGCATATTTAGTCTGTGCCAGTAGAACGGCACAGTAATACATTTTGGTCTCTTCTGTCTGTTTTTGTAACTTCATAACCACACATTTCTCATTACTGAACACTTCTATATTTAGCACTGTATAAATAATTGTATAAGGTAATAAAGGCAAACTTACAGAGCAAGGTCTTTAATACACATGGAGAATAAGACATTTTAGGATTAGAAGTAACTTTTCTTTTTTTTTTTTTTAAGATGGGGTCTTAAAAATGTTGCCCAGGCTGGAGTGCAGTGGCTATTCACAGGCGCGATCCCACTGCTGATCAGCACGGGAGTTTTGACCTGCTCCATTTCCAACCTGGGCCGGTTCAACCATCCTTAGGCAACCTGGTGGTCCCCTGCTTTTCAAGCCTTTCTTAAGTCTGCTTGAGGCCCTTTTCACAGCCTCCTCAAATTTTGGTAGTGTCCATTTTGTCAATCCCATCGTGGAACCACAAAGCAGTAAACTGCCCAGTTTCCCAAGTTTGCAGAGAGAAAACATGTAGCTTAATTTTCACCAGTAAATTTCATACACAGTAGGCTTTGAATAAAAAATAAGCTACCTGAGGAAGCAGGTATAGGGGGTGGTGATGGCTGCTGCCTGACTATGGCTTTGTTTGGGGGCTTGTTTGGTGGTGTCTTTGTCTTTACCAGGGCAAGTGGTGTGATTCTCAGAATTGCTGTTAGAAATTCAGGCTGGATTTCCCTCCAGCAGATGAGCAATTCTATGCGTTCCAAACATCTCTTATAAGGTCTATTCCTTTCAAAACTAGAGTGAATTCTGTGCATGTGCACATAGAGCAAGCCAAACACTCTTGGAACCAAAAAAAAGAGAACTAATTAGAAGTTGGGGATCAAGTTTTTAGGCCAGAGCCAAAGTGCTGAGATAAAATTCAAAGCAAGTTCCTAATCAGGAGGATGAGATGAAGCCCCTGGATTCCTACTTGTAGATCAACTTTCTGACCTCGCAACAGTGTAATTTCTCCTCACCTGCTCTAATGTGTCCCTGCACAACTATCGGTTTCACTGAGGTCTTCCAACTATTGATCCACAGTTGTCTTTCTATCTTCACTTCTCTCCTTATTCGGGTTTGGTTCCATAGTTCCTCATCAGATCCATGCTTTTGAAAACATTATTGATTTTTTTGCCCCCTTTTTTCTCCACCACTGCACAAAACAAATAAACCCAGTTGTTCATCTGCTTCATGTCTAAATGTGCAGTGAAGAATTTTCAGAGAAAATGATAACATAACTGATATTTATTACTTTATATTTATAATCTCTAACCTCAAATAGGACAGAAACCATTTTTGTTTTTGTATTAAACTTAACACAGTTGACCCTGTTCAAACCCATTAAACATGAGTTTGAACCGAGTGAGTCCACTTATACACAGTTTTTCAGTAAAAGTTACACAGAGTGTGTCTGCCTCCCCTGCCTCCCTTCCACCTCCTCCACCACTTCCTGCTCTACCACTCTTGAGAGAGCAAAACCAGCTCCTCCTCAGCCTACTCATTGCGAAGACGATAAGGATGAAGACCTTTCTGATGCTCCAATTCCACTTAATGAATAGTAAATATATTTTCTCTTCCTTATGATTTTCTTAATAACATTTTTTGTCTCTTGCTTCCTTGTTGTAAGAATAGAGTATATAATACATATGTGGGAACTTCAAAAAATGTATGGAAAATGCATATTATGAAAAAGTATGCATGGATTAAAAAATTTTTTTGCACCACAATAAACTCATACTAACTTGTTATAACATGTTTGAACAGGATCTAGTTTGAGGCGCTAAGAAGAATAAGACATCAGTTTGAAAAGAGCCCCTATCAGAGCAACACGAATTCTACTAAAGCAAGAATAAACATGAAATTTATGGGAAAGCTCAGGGGGAAAAACGGTGGAATCATTAATGTTTTATGGAAAGTGTATGGAGACGATGCTCCCCAAAATTATAAGTTTAAAAATGGATAACTTGTTTTAAGAAGGGATGGAAATGAATCCACATCAATATGTGAGGAAAAAGTTAATCTTGTTCCTGCCCTAACTAAAGGGGACTGACAATTAACAGCAGAAACAATACCCAACACCATAGACATCTCATTTAGTTCTGCTTACACAATTCTTATTTAAAAAGTAAAGTTGGACAAACTTTCCACTTGATGGGTGCCAAAATTGTTGTGCCCAGATCTGCTGTGGTCAAAGGCAGGGCTTTCAGTGGAAATTGTAAATGAATGAGATCAAGATTCTGAAGCATTTCTTCGAAGAATTGAGTTAGGAAATGGAATGTGGCTTTCCCAGTATGATCCTGAAGACAAGGTACAATCGTAGCAACAGCTACCAAGAGGTGGAAGTGGTCCAGTCAACACAAAAGCCAGCCAATTGAAAGCAAAGGTCATGGCAACAGGTTTTTGGGATGCTCAAGACATTTTGATTGTTGACTTTCTGAAGGGCAAAAGAGTGATAACACTTTCTTATTATTATTTCTTACTATTGCCTGGGAAAGCTTCACCAGAGAGTCCTCCACCATGAGAATAAAAGACTGCATTGACATGATTGAATTCTCAGGACCCTCAATTCTTTAGGGGTGGACTAAATGGCTGGTATAATCACTTACAAAAGTATCTTGACCTTGATGAAGTTTATGTTGAGAAATAAAGTTTATATTTTTATTTTTTAATTTTATTTTTCCATGAACTTTTGGAAATCATCCCCCATAAATTCCATAACTTAAATAAAGTTGTTGAATTCTTAGAAGATGCTAACTCCAAAACTCATTTAAGTAGAAATAGATAATCTTAAAAGTTTGTATCTATTAAGCAAGTTGAAATACTAGTTTAAAGCTTTTCTGTGAAGAAAACACTGGGACAATGCAGTTTTCATTGGTGACTTTTACAAAACATTTATGGAAGAATTAACATTCATTCTATACAACTCATCCAAGAAAATATAAGAGGAAGAAACATTTTGTTAATACCCAAACCAGACAAATATATTACAAGAAAACCAAGGATCATTACCTTTCATGAATGTACATGCATATATTTTTAACATAATATTAGCTAATTAAATTCAGCAATATCTAAAATGTATTTTAAAAAATTCATGACTAAATGGGTTTCATACCAGGAATGCAAGGATATTTCAACATCTGTAAATCAAATAGTATAATTCATTGTATTAAGAGACTCAGTTGGAAAAACTTATGATCATCTCATAGATGTAAAAAAATTGGACAAAATTTAACATGTTGTTTTGATAAAACTCTAAAACTAGAAATATAGGGAAAGTTCCTTAACACAATAAAAGATGTAGGTGTGTGTATGTATGTTTCTATGTGTGTGTGTAAATATATGTACATACTATATTTACATACAGTAAATATGTAAATTTACTATATGTAAATTTACTATATGTATAGCTAGCTTCATACTTAATATCCAGAGACTGAATTCTTTCTCCCTAAGATTAGGAATAATGCAAATATATACTTTCCCACCATTTCTATTTCACACTGTGCTGAAGTCCTAGCTACTGTAATAAAGCAAAAAAAGAAGAAAAAAAATCATACATATAAGAAAGGAAAAGAAGAAATAACCTATATTTATTTGCAGAAAACATGATTGTCTCATAGGAAACTCTAACAAACTACCAGAAACACACACACACACAAACCCTCCTGGAACTAATGAATGAGTTTAACAAGTTCACAGAATACAATGTCAATATCCAAAGTGAATTGTGTGTGTGTGTGTGTGTGTCTGTATACACACTTGCAATTAATAACTGGAATTGGAAAAACAAAACTTTTGTTTATATTATAGCAGCACCACAAAATGAAGTAGGTAGGTATAAATATTAAAAAGCAAATGTATATAGGATATATATTAAGGAAACTAGGAAACATTGGAGATATTGTAGAATATCTAATTAAATGAAGTTATCTATCATGTTCATCATGCATTGGATGACTCAATATTTTTAAAATGTCAGTACTTCCCAATTTGATCTATAAATTCAACACAACCCCAATAAAAATAAGAGTAGCATTTTTGGAGATAGCTACAAATTGATTCTAAAGTTATATGGAAAGGCAGAGTTACTAAAATAGCTAAAACAATTATGAAAATGAATAAAGTCAGAAATATCATCTTACCTGATTTCCAGATTTATAAGGCTAACATTAATAAGACAGTGTGAAAGGATATATACATGGATTAATGAAAGTGGGTTAGAGCCAAGAACAGACTCACACGAAGTATTCAACTGATTTTTGATAAAGGTACAAAGGAAAATCGATGAAAAACAGATAGTCTTTATAACAAATGGTGCTAGTACAATTGGATGTCCATATATATAAAAATCAAATACCACATGTTTTCACTTATAAGTGGGAGCTAAATGATGGATATATATTGTATGGTCATGTGAAGTGGTATAATGGACACTGGAAACTAAGAAGTAGAAGGATGGTGGTTGGGGACCAAAAATTACTTATCAGGTACAATGTATGCTACTCTGGGATGGACGCACTAAAAGTCCTGACTGTACCATTATATAATTCATCCATATAACAAAAACCACTTGTACCCCCTAAATCTATTGATATAAATAAATAAATAAGTACATACATACATAAGCCCCTTGACACAGACTTTACACTCCTCTAAAAAAAATAACTCAAAATGGATCAAAGATCTAAGGATATCATGTAAAACTGCAAAACTTCTAGGAAAAATTAAAAAAAAGAAATAGAAGAAAGTATGTGTGAGGTTGGGACACAAGAACCAGCCTGAAAGAGCCCCCGGTGGCCAAAGATGGAACAGTTTGAGTAACAGAATAAACCACAAAATATTTGATTAAAACCCAAAATATAAACTCAATATCCACGAGTCCATACAAATGTAAATAAATAAAAGGGAGGACGAGACAATTGCCTAGGTAGAAGAATTTCAAATTATTTATGTGTGGCTACTTCTTCTTCCCTGAGATTCAGTTTAACCACCATCCTCTTTGACTGTGGGCTGCACTTAGTGACTTGGCCCAAAGAGTGGAGTATGACGGTGGAAGGCATAAAGTTGAAATAACTGTGAAGAAATCTGGCAAGTGCTATCTCGGTCAGGTTAACATCATCATTGATAAGTCATCTTGATAAAATTTACCCTTGATATAATGTGATGAGAATGACACTTATCTCTGTGATCTTCCTCCCCAAATACATAACCCCAGTCTAACCATTTGAAAAGCATCAGATGAAACAAATTGAGAGGAATTGTACCACATACCCAACCAGTATTCATCAAAACTGTCGAGGCCACTGACAACCAGGAAAGTCTGAGAAACTTCCGTAGAACATAGAAAGGACAGAAAATACATTAGGTTAAAACTCATAACATCCAAATACAGGGTGGAATTTAGTTAGATAGAATGAACTATAGCTGATAGCACAACTAAGTGACTATGACCAACAATAAGTTAGGGTATACTTTAAAATAACTAAAAGAGGGCAATTGGAATGTTCCTAACACAAAGAAATGATAAATGCCTGAGGTGATGGATATCATAATTAACCTGACTTGATTAATTCATATTTCATCCTTTTATCAAAACATCACATGTACCCTATAAATTATACAACTATTATGTACCCATGATAATTAAAATAAAAATAAATAAAATAAAAAGTCAGCACAAATAGGTAAAAAATAAAAATGAAATGATCCTGTGATAATTGTTTAGTAACAACTTTACCAATAAACAATATAGAGGCAACATCTTCACATCATTAAATATTCTTCTAAAACATATAGGTAATAAAAAAGGTAATGCACTAATCAATGGTGGTTCTTTAGTTGTGATAAATATACCAAGGAAGTGTAAGATGTCAACTCTAGGGGAAACTGGGTGAGGGGAATATTGAAGTTCTTAGTTCCTTTGCAACGTTTCTATAAATCTAAAACCATCCTAAGTACAATATTTATTTTAAACACATGCTTCTCTCAATACTACAGAAAGTGGATTCTACAGAGAGAATACTTAACTAAAAGACAGGGATATGAAGCTGCATAGTGTAGCATTTAGTGTTTTTCAAAACCTGTTAGAGAACTTAGAGGTTTCTGTAAAGTTATATTAAGACTTTGAATATATTAGTAAGAAAAGAAGCAATCAATAATGCTAGTTATAAAGATCCTGAAAGTAAAAGCACACCCATCACAACACAAATTAGATTTCATGGGACGAGAACAATATGCTAAAAATTAATCATGATGGAAGCAGAAATAATTTCTTACCTTCAGTTCAAGTGCAGATCAAGAGAGGGGGAGGATTACCTAAAATTTCACGATGTTGAATACAGATATGCAGTGGTGCATCAAATTTAGCCAACCTAAACACGTGGTTGTTTAGGTTGTAGGATACTAGCTCAACATATGCTAGAAACTTAATGAGCTTGTTTGCAGGCCAACAGAGGTTAGTCAGAAATATATGGAAATGTGAAAAAGTAAACAAACTCTCCTATGCATGAAAAACAGTTATTTTTCCCTCTGAATTGTATTTGAAATTCATAGAAAGGAGTAATAATTTATAAAGTATACGTGATGATCAAGTTGGACATTACATTGATAAATTCAGAAGGAAACAGAAATTATGAGACGATAAATATGTAAATCGATCAATTGGTTCAGTGTAAAAATCACATAAATTATTAGGGGCTAGTATAACAATATGCAGAATAATTCTTTCACTCCAAAAATATTTTGCTTAGTAAAATGAAGAAATAAGTCATTCTATATTAAGTAATATACAGTAATTTTCCTCTACTCTCAAGAAAAAATAACAAAAATATATATCACAACCATGACAATAAAGCTTCCCTTGAATGGGATCATTTTTCAGAGACTAAAACTGTAATTGATTTTAAAAATTCCACCAGGTACACTGAGAGTAAAAACATAAAAGGAAACAATCATGATGGATGGGTAGGAATGCACCTCCCATTAGATCTGTGTTTGAAATAACAGATATAAATGTGGACATTTCACTTTCTAATATTGTTTATGAAATGAAATATGCTCATTTCATCTGTGGCTTGCACAGAGCTTACACCAATTTGGTGTTCAAGTGGTAGCTTTGTATCTGGCTTTCAATGTGAAAAGAGTATACATTTTCTGTTTTTAACACATTAAAAAAAGCAGCATGCCATTTCCCATGCAAATAAAAACTAGGGATGGGCTGGAGAGAGATGGCTGTGCCAATGCTTGGCTGCCAGACACCACCACGAACACACCTGCAATTGAGCGAGTTGGCTTGTCACACCATGGGGAACAGTGGGCTGTCTCAGTAAGGAGGTGTTAGAAAACACTAATTGTAAGATTTGGGCTTGAGTTAGGGAATCTTGGGGAGAGTTTAAGAAAGCAGGACTTTGCTTTGGATTGGATGTTGTTAGGGAGTGACGGTACTACTAGGATTGTGCATCTCAATAGAAGAAAGAGTGACTAGACAATTTATGAAGACAGCAGCCAGCATAGTTAGCATTTTTGTGGTTGGGGAAACACAACTAGAATGAGAAATATTTCCCTAAATTGTTATTATTCTTAAGTCCAGATCTTTAGCATGGCTTTTGAACCACACACTCTTTGACAGCTTTACTGGTTCAGAATTTAATCTTCAGTGCCTATCAGAATGATCTCCTTTACTACTTTGTTCCCAATTCTAGGATATTTCATTTCTTTATTTCTTTTTCTTTAATTTTTCATGTTTTAAAAAATGTGTTCTTTTATTTCTTTACATTTGAAAGTGTTAAGGGAGTACAAATGTTTTCGTGACATGAATACCTTTTATAATGCTTAAATCGGGGCTTTTAGTCTGTCCATCACCTGAGTTGCAGTCATTGTACCAGATAGGTAGATTTTTACCCCTCCCTTCCGCCCCCCTCACTCCTTCTTGATTTCCAATGACCTTTACATCTCTTTCTGCCTGTGAGTGCCCATTGATTAGCTCTCAATTATTAGAGAGTACATGTGGTGTTTGTTTATCCTGTGATACTTCACTTAGGATAATGGTGTCTAGTTCCATCCAGGTTGCTGCAAAAGACATTATTTCATTCCTTTTTATTTCTTTTTAAAAACATGAACCACTTGGTTCCTCTTTCTTTTTCTCTCTCCTTTCCTTCTCCCATCCCTCTCTCCTCCCTTCCTCCCCTCTTTCTTCTTTCCTTGCTCCCCCCTTCCTTCCCTTTTATTCCTTTGTCCTTTCTTTCATGACCTTGGCTCCTTCTTTTAGGTCACCTTCACATCTCAGTGAGGTGTCTCCTTCCATTGTATGCACAGCTAGTGTTATAGACTCTATTTTGGAAAGTAAGATTTTGTGTAGTAACAACTTCCATAAAACCTTGTTGATAAGGTATACATCTCTGGCATTGCTGTTTTAATTTTTGTGTTTGTGCTTTATATCTCCAATTAAATTTGTGGTTGGTGATTTTTTAAATCTAACTTCCACATTATTTATGACCTTCATCACAAGTCATTTTTGTATTTCTTATAACACTTAGGACATATTTTACAGGCTATAGTAGTTCAATAAGTATGCATTAATTTGCTTTGCTGGTGTATGTGCTATAATAAAACAACCTTACATCTCTGTTCATAAAACCTACTTATGTTGTTTTAAATGGTCTGTTCCCAGGGATATTCATTATTTTATAAAATATTTCTGAGAAATTAGGTCAAAGTTATAAATCTTAGAGACTATTAGATAATTGTTAAGAATAATTTTAGTTTATAATTTTACATTGATCATAACCACCATCACCAAGATTAAAAAAAAGGATTAGAAACATATCACTCATTTAGGTAATGGATAGGACCCTTAATATCAAGTAAGAGAGGTCCAGCTTGAACCAGCATTGAGAGTGAAGGCTTTGTCCCTCTCATAATGTTTCCTTGCAACTAGCAGATTTTCCTGGAGGACAGCTAGCATTGCTCTCTATTCTCTTGTCTACTTCCTAAGTCACTACTCCCTGAGGAATGAGGGGGTCTTAATCTGGGGATGAATGTGGAAGAAGGAACTTGGTGTCGGGAGCTCAGGGCCTGCCGTCGGAAAGCATGTATCCATCTCTACTCCGCTTTACATTAACTTGACAGCATCAGCTCCAGGAGACCCAAAGATGCTTGGGTAACTCTTCTATTCCGGGCCCCTCAATGTTTGTTTCACTAATGATAAGAGAGGTATTCTGGCCTTTCGACTCCCTTTGCCTTTTGAGTAATTTCAAGATAATTCAGATCTCAGCTGGAGAAGAGTAGTGTTTTTATTTAGGTCACCTCATGCTCTTAACAGAGAGCTTAAGAAAAAAGATGATTATTCTAACAATAATGACATGCAGAGAAAAAAAGACTACTGAATCATTTCAAGCACTCTATATATTTATGTATATTTCATATTCAAACACTGCATATGCTTGGAAACCTTTCCTGACAAGCCCAAGCAATCCTCCAGGGTCCTGAGGAAAGGAGGAGGTGATATCTGGGCAAGGAGGAGCACATGGTTGAATGCTATCAGATGAGCTAGCTATAAGAAGAGAAAGAAAAGGAGAAAATATGACTGTGGTGAAAAGGCTCAAATATTAGACAACTTTTAAGTATCTCTTTCTGCAGTAGCTCAATAGTTGATGCTGACAACTCAAATTCAAATATGTGTCGTATTTGCAAATGTGCAATTCTATTCTCTTATATTTTATATCATAAGAGAATAATTAAGAGTAAATAGCCTAGTGTTGCCTTTAGTTTAATGCTTACTAAGTTTCAGGATTGTTTGTATTAATTCTTGTAGTCCTTAAAATAACTTTGAATAATTACTGTCAGGAAATGCATTAATTTTTTTATTAAATGTATTTTAAAATATAGGAAAGTGAAGCGCACGGAGAGATAAACTAAGCTATGCAAGGTTGCACAAACATGAAGTAATGGAGCAGGAAATTAAGCTCACGCAATCTTAATTCAGACACCACAGCCTTTATTGCACTGATGTATTATGCGTATGTTTTTTATCAGATTGTCTATTTGTGTATCTCTCTGTCACTTACCAATCTATCTATTTTGTACAAGAGTAAAAACGAAGAAATATAGCATGATAATTCAAAGATTTATGTCAGCAATGTGTACTTGGAATCGATAAAAGAGAAAGTGCTACAACAATAACTCATGTAAATGGAACATACATTTCTCATTATAAGTCCACCAGAAGGAAATTGTTGGCTTTGGTTCAGTGGTTCAATGATTCTATAGCCAATATCTCTGTAGCTACAATCATCTCTGTATTTAAAGCAGGAAGAATGGTCAGGAGGACATACCTTATCAGCCTCTTTTTTCCCTTCCCATCTAAAACATTTATCTCATATTAAATTTCATGAGTACACACTGGGTTCCATGGTCACTTTTAGCTGCAAGGGAGGACAGGAAAAGAAGAATTGACTTTTTCACTTCAGTATTGGGAACTAAATAGTGAGAAAGACAATGGGTAAGACTTTTAGAACAAGAATGTCTATAAACTGAGTTTCTCTAACTTCTGTTATCTGCTTAATAACTCATTCCATGCTTTAAGAAACCTTCAGATTTCTACTTTTAGTTATATAAAATTTATCTAGTTTTATCATGATTTGAAATTATAAAGTACACATCAATAATTTATCATATTCTGAACAGTGATTATATTGTTTTTCATATTTCATGAAGATATATATATGGAGAGAGAGATGACACACATCTAAAGAAGATATCTATTCTATATATGTGTGTGTATATATACCTATATATAGCCAATTTATTTGGATAAGTTTGAGTCATACGTCATTTTGCACCTTAATTCAGTTTCTTTCTTTTCTTGTTATTTCTACTATACTGGAAATTCTTCACTTAAAATTTTTAGTCTTTATCTCCTTCACATAGAGCTAGATTTTCAAATAGCATAGGCTTGGGATAATGAAGAGATTGCTCAGTGAATATTACTTTTGAATTTCCATTAGATGTTAAAGCAATGAGTAATCAGGATCTAAGTTTAGTAGGTTGAAGATTTCATGGAGAAATTAGCCAATGAGTGCTTAAGTTCTTGTCTGACATTTGGTTAACAATGAGCTAAGGTTTTATATAGAAGATGATTCTAAGAAAGAGCTGCCAAATGATCAGAGGTGGTGGAAGCTGTGAGCATAGTTGCAAATTCAAAGGAGGGAGCAAAAGTTACAGGAAGCAAATAAGCTTGACCATTTCCTGGCCCAGCCGTTCTTACCAATGGCCCATTTTTGCATGTGTCACAACAATATGCCCCATAAGAGAAATACTCATGATTTAAAAGGAAGACCTGTATCCCTAGATAACTATCATTTCAGTTTTTGGAAACTTCTTGAAGAGAGCTTATCATAATAAGGAATAGGGACATCACCGCTTTCTGGAAAACAGTCTATTCCCTACCCCCTAGACTCCCACCTTTCCACCAGGGATCATCATATAACAGAACAATGCTACCTTTCTCTGCTCAAGTAGACAGGGCTTAGGAGCACTAAACTTTGTAATTTTGCCATAAATGTGGGAAGTATAAATTTTAAAAATTCAATTAAAATTAATAAGACCTGTTTACAGAAGTGCTGCCTTATTTTTCTTTTAAACTTGGTTCTTGCATTATATTTAAATCTTAAAGTTATAATTATTATAAAATTTATGTTGCATTCAAACTAGAACTGAGGTCAGTATTTGAGATTTTCTGAGAGTATAATCAGAAAATTCAAGCATATGAAAGGGATATAGATTCAAATTTTGAATTTGTTTGAGAAGCCTTGCTAATTTAAAGAATTTTGTGAATAGTCACAATATGAAAGTTATAATCAAGAAACATAATCTAAAATCAAAGATAATTATCCTTTATTACAGAAATGTCAAACATGAGCTGAGTGATTTTAATGCTGCTTTTCTTCCTTAGCATTTAACCTTGAATAAACACTTATAAATACATTTAAAAGTTTTCTTAGAAATTGAGGTATTCTCAATAAGAAGTGCAATTTGAACTCTGTTGTAGTTTACAGCTAGACTGACTGCTCAGATAGCAGTCAGTTTCTTCTCAAGGACAGGGTATAATGGAATCTCTAGATGTTTCAATAAATTATAATAAAAAAGAGAAAATGTGACTAGGAAACTTTAGATACAGGTAAATTTCATTAGAAAACCAAAAGTAATAGAAACAAACTCAATTGAACTTGTGTTTGTTTGAGATTTTCTGAGAGTATAATCAGAAAATTGCTTTTAGCATTATCCCTTTTATTGTATTTTATAATATTTTTGATTCAGAAAATATAATATATATGTATGTAATCTACACATTGGTTTTAAATTGTAAACTTATAGTAGATACTCATGAACCCTCCATTTATCTCAAGAACTACAATATCATCAATGTTGTAAGTAGGTCTTGATTATTCAGACCAGACAAGACCTTATTTATTAAATAAAGGAAACTCAATAAAGGCGCAGAAAAATAATCAAACAAAAAATACCTTTTAAAATAATACTATTGGGGTCAACAGAAAATAAAAACACATGCATATATTTGCCATTTTAAGGGCTGAATACAACATCTCAGGTATGTACTAAATATGCGTATTTTCCACAGAAATATTTATTTTATTCTTGATAATTTACACTTTATTATTTGAGACATATATAATCTGCACTCTGCTGCAGTAATAAATATTTGTGTAGATGGAAGGTAACAATTAGCCAATAAGCAAATGAGATGCAAGGCAATGCCGTCATTATCAGCCCCTGGGCATGAATATCTCAGATTTAACTTGCCTAAGATTCCTCTGGTAAGAGGTTTTCTTTCTGGTTTTAGAGCTCATATATTCAAATCTGAGGAGTATAGTATAATTTTCATTTTCTGTCCAACTTTCAGTTGAGTTGTATTTTTCCCTTCTTGTTAAACAAATCAATACTTCCTTGGATGTACAGTATGGATGGTCATCTGTTCTCAGTGACCAACATTTCAGATGGTTGGTATGTTAACCCAACACAGGTTGATTGAATGAAGTAATATTTTCCTTCCATATAACGAGTTTTGTTAACGCAAAGACTTACTGTCCTGCCATATGGTGCCTGTCTCCCTACAATATACTATACATTTTGTTCAATAACTAGTTATTTACTCAAATTGAGAAGTTTCACTGTGATCTGCCTTTGTAAATAAGCAGTCATTGTGTCTTATAATTTTGAGAAGTTCTTTCCTCCAAACATATTTTTTTCCTTGCTGATCATGGATCTTGAAGGTTTCATGGGACTGTTCTTAAACTGCAAAAACAGAAGTTCCTTAAATCTGTAATCAACTAATATCCTTCAGCAGATCCACATAAGGGCAAAATTTGGCATTTCCTTTAAATCCTATTTGTCTAACTTTGCTGAGAGAGAGGTTCAAAAACAAGCTTCTATAATATTTAACTGTGTCAAGACAGCTTTGGGCAAAGGAAGTCATACGGCTGAGTTACAAGAACCTTTAAGTGGGCTGAATGAGCTCAACCACAGTACAATAATTAATCATTGCCAAATTTGGAGAAAATTTCCTGGAATTGCTGTGAACTACATCCTGTTGTGGCATGCCAGTCAGATTTTGCTTCAGGAGATAGGCATTCATTCTCACAACTGCTTTTCTTGTCTGCCTTGTTTTGTCTGCTCACTGCTCAGCTGAGTTTCTCTCTAGGCACTGCCCTTGGCTGAAGGAAGCTGCTCTGCCTAATTTTTATGCCTGCTTCCTTGGGGCAACTTGTGTTTAATAAATCAATGTAGGAGCAAAATGATATGACTTCTTTGCCTCAATTTAAACAAGTCAGGGTCTTCCGAGCTCCAGATCTCCCCGAAATCTCCAGTTGAGGCCTCCACAGAAATTTCATTCCAGTTAAATTTTTCTACCTGCCTAGTCCTTCTCTCCCTACTTCTCCTCCTGAATAAACCATGTGTATGAAAACTTCAGAGGCTCCATGTATCTGCTTCCTGGGAATCGTATTTATGACAGCTGGTACAGACTGTTTTCATAGGAAGCTGACTCTGAAATGGGTTTAACCAGTAGACTGGCAGGACAAAGCTTGTCACTTGTGGAAGAGGGAGCATTGATTGGCCACAACGTTTGACTGTTGGATGGGCATTCAGCTTTCATAGGGGCTGACCCGGGATGGAATCCCAGTGGAGGGCAGATGCTGGTGTGCACTGTATATCAGGTGTTTGGTGGGTTTGGAGGAGGTGGTGATTGTAGGGAAGAGGATGGCAATTTCTGGGGTCATCAATGCATTAAAGAAATTCAATGAAAAGCTAAAGGCAAATGATTCCAACACAAGCCAAAGCATGAAGGACAGAGAGCTGTTGTTATAGCACATAGAGAGACTTTAAATTCCTGCAGCTACAGGGCAGAAAGAGATGAGGATCTGGCTCAGGTCTTATTTATGAGTATGGCAGAACTCCAGAGAGGGTTGACCCCTCAACACTTGCAGATCTGGTATGCTGAGGTCAGGACACAATGAAGAGGTGAGATCGTTATACTTGGAATAGGAACATCTCAAAGTTTTGAGTCCCCAGATTCCCCTGAATCTTTTAGTCCTGAAGAAATAGCCCACTCTTCTCCATGAGAGGATAGAGCTCTTCCCTTTCCTTGAGACACTGCAGAAGCCTCTACCTTGTAAGACACATAGACCTCTCTTAGGATCTAATTCTTCCTTCTTTCCTCACCTGCCTGGGAAAGTCCTGGGCTTTCAAAAGGAGGAAAGATACTGTATGCCACATTACTGTAAGACCCAACAGACATGTTCCAGCAGGAGCAGAAAGAGTGAATATAGGTCCAGATATTGAGAGGGGTAAAATAAAAAGTTGGATAAGGAAGAGCTGTAGCTGTGCACCCTGTTAGCAATTGAGATAATAAGATCTTGAAATAACGGAGGCCACCTGGCAGTCCTCATCTACCAGTTATAAGGAAAGTGCTTTAGTTTTAATATTGTTTTCTCCAAAACTTATTTTGAAGTTTAAGTACTATGCAACAAAATATCCCTCTGTACTCCATAAATATGTATACTTTTATATATTAATTAAATACAAATTTTGTTTTGGAAAGAAAAGTGGCCTGATACAAGAATATATTTGACTAAGGGCACAACAAGCATGGGTTGGCTGCTTAGTAAGTAGCAGGGTAGGAAAATATTGGAAGATCAAGGACAAGGAGATTCATGACAGAATTGACATACGTGGTTAACATATAGAAGTGGGCACAAAGTGTGAAGACTTTTATATGACATGTAAATATTCAACAGCTAGCATCTATCATGAAAGATGCACTAATAAAATCAAGTAGACAGGATGACCAGTTATGTCAGCTGACTATACCATTGGCCACTCTAGTGCTGGCATATGGGCACATAAATTGAATGGCCATGGTGGCCCAAATGGCCATGGTTGCAGAGATGTGGGCTATACTCTGACTCAGCATAAATTCCCACTCACCAAGATGAATTATCTACTGTTGCTGCTAAGAGTCCAGACTTCCCAGAAACAGAGAAGACTTGAGCTCCTGATATAGCACTATCCCTTGAGGAGACCAACCATCATCCTGGTAGTGAGGTGATTATATCGATCTCCTTCCACAACATGATGGTGAATTATTCGGCATGACTAGAGTAAGCACCTACACTAGGTGTGGTTTGCCTTCCCATGCATATGGTCTCAGACATCCGTATTATCAAAATTATGGATGTCTCTTCAGCTGTCAAGGAATCCCATGTGACACTGCACCAGATCAAGTGACACACTTTACAGCAATGAAGGAACTAGGCACATGATCAAAAGATCCACTGCTTATATTATCTACCACACAGCCTAGAAGCTGCTGGCAGGAAAGAATGTGCAGCTGCATCTCTGTCACTGAGATAAAGACACTCCATATCTATAGGAATACTATGTGCACAAAATCAATGAGCATGTCATGATATATTATGTCCCAAATCTGTAGTATATGTAGACCCATAAACCAGGAGATAGAAGTATGAGTGGCCCTACTATGAATTGTTTTAAAAAACAGTTTTCCCTTAAAAAAAAAAAAAGAAAATCCTATATTGAAGCCCTAGCCCTACAACATGATGGATTTGGAGATAGGTCCCCTACAGAAATAATTAAAGGTAAATGAGGTCATAAGGCAGAGCTTTAATCTGATGATATTAGTCCTTATAAGAAGAGACACCAGCGAGTTCTATCTCTTTCTTTGCCATTTGAGGACCCAGAAAGAAATTGGCCATTTGCAAGCCACAAAGAGAACGCTTAACAAAAACTGAACTCTACCAGATTCTTGATTTTGGACTTTCCAGCATCCAGAAACCTGAGGAAATAATTTTCTGTTTTTTCAAACTATCTAGTCTGTGGTGTTTTGTTATGGCAGCCTGAGCAGACTGATATGGGCCCCAGGACTCACTCCCAGTGTCACACTTGGAAATTTGTGCTTGTTGTTCATAAAACTCTTCAATTCCAAAGGTATTAATTCTGAGAGGCAAATGCTTCTATTTGGGGATTTGATGGGAATCCTACTGAACTTAAAGCTATGGCTGCTACCTGACTACTTTTGGGTCCTTGTCTCAGGACACTAGTGTACAAGAAAAGGAGGCCCCTTCCTGGAAGGGATAATTGAGGAAAAGCTACTATTTTTCCATGGGAGCAGGGAAGAAAATATTTTAGCACCCCGGTGACCCACTGGTGTGTTCAATTTTGATTGTAAATGGACTAAACTAACAGCTATACTTACAGAAGGGCAAAATGGACAGGAAAACAAAAAACTTAGAATGAGAATCTAGTTTACCACACCAGCTAAGTCCCCAAGGCCAGTCTATGTTCTAGACAGAGATGCAGGAAATGTAACATGGGTAAGAGAGATTATGAATATCCATTGTGGCCTTAAGACTAGCTGCAGTGGCAGTGGATAGAATTGACCTTCTAACCTTCCTAATGTAAGTTCTTGTAGGAAAAGAGACTGACCAGAATTGCAGGGAGGCTGTTTCCAGATAGATGGGACTCACCATTGGGCTAAAGTGGAAACTGTGGTGTGCTGTCTGGAGCCCCCCTTAGAATGGAGCAACCCATGGTCCCAACTGCAAGGAGCATTGCCTCTGATGGTTAAAGGTTAAGTCCTTTTCTGGGAATTAACCTTATTCAAAGAAGCTGCTTTAGCTATGGAGGCAGCCTGAGTCCAAAGACAGGTCAATGGAATGAGCATACAAAGGTCCAGCCCTCTTATCTCAACAGGGGAAATTCTGAAGGGCCTTCCAGATCCAGATCTCCAAATAGACCACCTGAAGACTTCACTGCAACTGCATTACAACTCAGTTTCTCTATCTGCCAATCCTGCTTTCCTCATCCATTCATTATAAGTGTTCTTCCAAAGGCCACTTCCCAATAAACCTACCATGCACAAATCTCAGCATTTCAAAGCCTCTTTCTGGGGAATGTGACCTATAGCACACCTAAGGTAAAAACTGGTGCTGTGAGGAGAGTCCAAGCATCAGGGGCTGAGAAAGAACCAACGTGGCATCTAGGACAGGAAGGAGGTAGAAGTATCTGAATCTGGCTCAGGGGATGGGGTTGACTGCAGGTCTACTTTGATTTTGCTCTACACATCCTTATTCTGGGTGCCAGGCTAACGAAGCTCTCTTTCTCTAAGACATTAACTGCCTTGTGTCGAAGAGAAAGAAGGGCATGAAGAACTATTACTAGCCCTTTTGGATTCTACCCAGAAAGAATGACTGTTACTTGCACTTAGATGTCCTTGTCTAAAACTTGGCATGTGACCATGCTTGAATTTAACATAGTGGTGATCCCTTGGGGAGTGGTGCTGTGAGGCTGGAGTGCTGTAGATGTGTGGGCAGCAGTACAGCTTACTGCAGGGACTAGAGCAGCCAAGGCAAGACAAAGCCTGTGTGAGAGAATTTGAGCCAGAGGGAAGAGAGGACCTCAGGGAAAGGCAGAACTATGGACAATGTGAGGGCTTTTGATGCCGGGTCAGAGTTTCCATTTTCAAACTATGTAGTAAGCAGTTAATGTGTTGGCTTTGAGAGTAAACAGCAATTCTTTAATATCTTTCAGCCTCAGAAAGAGATAATGGAATTTACCATGTAGTGTTTTTTGAAAGATTGAATGAGATAAGGTTGATAAAATGATTAGAAAAATGCCTAACATCTAAAATATGCTCAACGGATGTTAGCTGTTATTAGGCATGGGCTATAAAGGTGATTTTTGCTAAGTCTCAGAGTATTGGGTTAAAGTTGATTCAATAATTTTAACTGAAATTATATTTATTTTTGAAGACTAGAAGTAGGACTGAATTATAGTGGGTCAAGTAGAGTCAGTTATTGGAGGAAAAAGAATGCAGAGGCAAGGAATCTGTGGGACTGATATGATCCCCAACATATTCTGGTCCTTTCTTATAGAAGTTAACCCTTTCGGCTTTATAGTATAGGTATATTTTGCTCATTATTTTATGTTGTATGCATGTACATTTTTCCTTCCTGAACTCAGATACTGTGCCTTATAATCTTTATTTTCCATGTAGTACAGCACCCAGTGTAGACATAGAAGTATTAAATATTGTCATCCCTGTTTTCTTTGTTCTAAGTCAGTTCTCTGCTTGAAAATCATCAATGGTGTCTTGAGTTTTGGTTTCCTTTGCCTGGTAATCAATGCCATTTATAATCTGGCTCTGATCTGATTTTTCAGATTTATTTCCTACTCGCCAGTTCATGCAATATCTAACCCAGCCAAACTAAACTATTTTCTGCATTTTTTTTTATTTCCTTGAGTCCTCATTTTAACATATCTCTTGGTTTTCCTCCCCATCCATAGTTGTCAGCCAGCTTTTCCTACATTCTTCCTGCCAGCCACCCAGGAAAGTATTCTGCTCCACTGAAATGAGTCTGGATGCTCAGACTGGTTACTATGCATAAGTTCCTTGCCTGTGTGTGTCTGAGGATAGGGATGGATGACAGCTTGCACCAGGGATAGGTGGTAGCATGTTACGAATTAGGTCACTGTGCTAACATTGTGGCTCTAGGTATGAGTTCAGGGTCAGAAAGATAATTCTTTCATCTTTCTAACATGAGTTTTCCTGGAGGAATATGTGATATGATCATGCTATAGGTAATTGCATGAATGAAACTAACGTTTTGCACTTGGGCTAAGTTATAAGTGAATGTTTAAAATATTTTTTAGGCAGACAGTGTTGTTGTGTAAGTACATAGTATCGTTTATGCATATAATTAATTTGGGTCAGAGGACACATTCTGCAGTTGCTTACCAGGAGAAAAAATAGAATGGAATTGAAAATGTGTTCTCTTCCTCAGTCTTCAACAACTGTGATTTAATATAACAAACTATGTCATCCAACTTACAACAGTAAGTGTGAAAAAGTTTATTAAAAGATTTAGAGTTGTTTGTGATAATAAATATTTATTGGGTTCCTTTTTGCACTGTGCCATCTTTTCGGTTTCTGTCCCTTGGGTCTGTATTGATTGCTATCAAGGCCTTGTTCCAAGTGTTTCACATTTACATATGCCCACAAAATCTTGTAAATGTTGCTACTTTAATATATTCAGAACAAAAACCATAAAATCATGATACTAAATTTTTAATGCGAGAGAGAGAACCTTCTGTAGATATAAAAAAGGCAGGTGTTTCATGCACATGGATTAGAAAAGCCTATTTAAAGATAATTTTGATTTCATGAATGCCATTTGGAAAGATCCCAGAATAAAAGAAATAAAGTCTGGTGATACATGAATCTGAAGAGCTAAAAATGAATTTGAAAAGAAATTGCACCAATTTAACTTAAACCATCTAGGCGGAAATTAAAAAATGCTATAAATGTCTAGACGTGTCCTCACATATAACACAATGTCTACGTATTTGGAAATATTTGTCTAATGGAATATCATGGTTTTCATCAAGGTGACTGGTGCCAATAAGAACTTAGCAATAAGAGAACTAAGACATTACTTACTCAGCCACAAATTACGGCACAGCTGACCCTGGGGTTCAAGTCCTCTGAGCCCAGGGTTAGCTAAAGTTAGTTAAAAGCCCCTTCATGTCTTCTCAATTCAATTTCCATTACATGTTTTATTGACTATTTTGAATTAGTAAAATATTTTTGGTGACATACAATAGTAAAACTTAAGAGTTTATTACTGCCCAGGAGAAACTCATGAAAAATAAGGGTAGCAGTGAGTTAACCTCCTACGTGTTGAGAGGCAGAATCAGACAAGGGCCCGGAGCAAAACTTCTCCATCCTTGCCCCATCACTGTCCTCTGGCATTTGTTCCTTTGTCTCTCTCCACAGATGAGTTTTCTCTTTTCTTTAGTGCCATCATGCTTGAGAGTTATGCCATCATTAACCTTGGTAGCATGTGGCTGTCCCTGCCCTGAACTTCACCTCAGCTGCCAGCTTTATTCACTGTAATATATTCCAGTGCCACCAACTAATATTGCAACAATAACAAGGAGAATTTGACTGGCTGCATCAGGTCAGGCTGATATTATGGGTCCAATCAGACTTCCCCGTCCACAGGGCTCACCTTTGGTTGGGGAAGTAGTATTCTGTCTGAGTCCATTTTGTGTTGCTCTAGCAGAATATCTGAGGCTGGGTAATTTATTAAAAAATGAGGTCTATTTAGCTCACGGTTCTACAAGCTGAGAAGTTCATGGACATAGCCCTGGCTTCTGGCAAGGGCTTTTATGCTATGTCACAACAGGACAGGGAAGGTCACAGAGGAGTTGGACATGTGCGAAGAGAGAAAAACCTTGAAGGTTATCCTGGCTTTATAACAACCCACTCTGGTGAAGATAATTGATTCCTGCAAGAAATAATCAAGTCTCAGAAGAGTAAGAACTTGCTCACTCTGCCAAGAACTGTACCTAGCCCTTCACGGGGGATCTGCCTCCAGAACCCAAACACTTCCCACTAGCTCCCACCTCCCAACACCACCATATTGGGAATCAAATTTCAACATGAGTTTTGGAGGGGACAAACAAAGCATACCCAAACCATAGCATGTTCTCAGAAAAGAGAAACATGGACCAGAAAGACATCCCAAGAATTATGTGACACAACTCACTTCCTGCATTCAACAAGCATTTATCTAGCATGCATTCTGTGAGCCAGGGTGTGGGGGTGAACAGGACAGTCAATATCCCTGACTTCACTGAGCTTGCATTCTAACCCACCAGGCACCAGGATGGATGCTGAGTACCTGTGTCAACAGGGTACATTCTCTCTGATTTCCAGGAGTTTATCGTTTAGTGACTTACAAGTAAGAACCCAAGTCTAGAAATCTAATAATTGAAGAAATTATGTATTCTTTATAATTTCCCTTTTATGACATTACAAAAATCAAACCTACCAACATTTTTGAGTACCTACTGAGCAGTATTCTAGGCACTTCATGGGATGTGGAGGAAGAATGATATAGATCCTACTGACTAGGAGATTAAACACTGCTGGGGAAATAATTTACAGAGAACAACTATAGAGTTTAAATATATGTGATTAAATTTATGCTGGGAGCTACAAATGCAAAAAACACTTGGAGAAAACACGGATTTCAATAGGTTGAGGTTGCCTAAAAAAAACATCACAGGACATGTGAAACTTTACCTGGGGTTTATATTTGGAAAGAATTTCAATATGAATATAATTTTAGGCTGTACAATTCATAATCTTCTCTAGTGAGCCATTAAGAAATGGTATTTTTCTGCTAGTACTAACTGGAAATACATTAATCATGAATAAATGTGAATTATAAATACCAAGATGAGAAACGGATGACAAATACAGAAGATGTAGGATAGCAGGCATTTGTGCTATTCTAGTTAATTAAAGATTCATCCCAAAGCTGGGATGGATGGATACAGCTGGTTGACAAAAGGAAGATGATGGGGAATATCGTCACAGGTCAGTACAAATGGCCACCTATAAAGGAGAAAGTAGATATTATTTTTCCACTGAACTAGTTGACTGTAGGATGTGGACATTAGGCCGCATGAGCGTGAGATCTACTAAGGCAGGTAGTATTTGAAGACTTCCAGAGAAAATGCCTGAGATCAAAGGTTTAAATAAATCAGGAGAATTGGGGCACTAGGAATGCAGAATTCTTATTTGCGAACAACTCAATGTAATGACGCATTGAAAACAAAGTTCACAAGAATTTCCTTAGTCTTTTTAAAGCTTTGTTTAATAAAAGGCTGATTCTCAAAGCACAAAATTAAGCACAAATCTCATCAAGATGGAAGCAGAATTTCTAATAATTTATCTGACAATTCACAGCAGAGATGAGGTACGCATAAGAATAGGCTTTATTTATGCCAAAATCTACTTGAAGAAAATGTTTTATTTTTTATTCTTTTTTACTTGGAGGATGAAAGAAAAACAAAAAAGTGATTTTCATGTGATTGTTAAAGGTTATTCTCCATGCCCTCCACCTTCCTCTACCCACACAATACTTGTCACCATCTACAAGTCAAGAATTAGTAATAAAATAGAGACTTGATTTATAATCTTTGATTATTGAACCATATCTTCTTAAATTCCTTCAAGATCCCCTGTAAAGGATCAGAGCCAAATATGGAGAGAATGCCACACACCTACTGGGGAAGTATTTTATACTTAATAAACCTGATGTCTTCTGTTTTGGATTATGTTTTATTACTGGCAATTTGAAAGCATTTACATATTAGTAAAAGACCTAACTTTAGATCTTCAAATGTCCTGTTCTCATAGCAGTGCAGAAAGTTTTAGAACAGACGATTTGGGTTTAAGAAATCTTAATAAACTTCTTTTTCTTTTTCTTTTTCCTGGAAGCATTACTGGTCTCCTCTCAAAAGCAGAGGCTGCTCTATAGCCTCCCCAAGCATTGAGATCCATGACATTCTTTCATCTTCCCTTGTGGGCCTGAACAATTTTTCTGGGTAAAATTTTACACATGTCTGTATAAGAGGATAGTGCTGTGGGAAAATAAGATTCAGAGCCAATGGAATGTGTGTTGCAGAATTAACTGTCAGGCATAGCTAATATACAGAGAAATTGTGCAAAAGAATCATAAGCTCATGGATATATTTGAAGTTTAGCCTCAAGTTTTGAGTGAGCCTCCAATGGGTTGTGTCTTTGAAAGGTTTCTGCTGAGAACCAATCCAGCCAAACTAAAGTACGGAAGCATGTTCAGAATGAGACGATTTTCCCTTACCTTACCATTTGCTGCACAGCCTGTTGAGAGCTGTTAGTGTAACAGCAAAAAATACAACTGATGTATCAAATTTTAATAAGAAATGTGCTCAACACAAAGGGCTTGGCTATCAGAATCAGGTCACATTTTTATGAGTTTGATTTCTCACCTAGAGATCTAGAGAAATCTCTTCATTGAAGGTTTTACAAGTAGATTTCTAGCTCGATGGTCTACCATTCTCTTTCTACAGATATACATACACTCACATCTACACAAACACATGCACAAACACCATGTACACACACACCTAAACAGATATACACACAGCACACGTATATTAATTTATGTGCATTTCCCAAAAATGCGCACATACCCGACATTTGTGCTCATACACATAGACATTCTGCAATTATACTGATTTATATATCAAAACTGAAGTCTTAACTATTATGAAAATCAGCATCTCTTACACACTAGGTAATCAGATGAAGCTCAAATTCCACAGATACCCCACAGCATATTATACTGTATTATATATATGTATATATATACTATATACACAGACCCCATCTCTACAAAAATTAGAAAAATTATCTGAGTGTGGTGGCATGTGCCTGTAGTCCCAGCTATTCTCGAGGCTGAGCTAGGAGGATCCCTTGAGCCCAGGAGTCCGAGGTTGCAGTGAGCTATGATTATACCGCTGCCCTCATGCTTGGGCAACAAAGTGAGACCCTGTCTCAAAAACAAAACAAAACAAAACAAAATAAAATTCTACTTACCAAAACTTATGACATAGGGTGTGCATTTTCTCCCTTGTCATATTATTACTGTTGGTTTTGTTTGTATTTTTTTATCCTGAGTTCATGTCCTTTCCATCTACTAAAGCCAGTGCATTGCGAAATTTAATTACGATTTTCTTTTAAGACTTTGAAATTGTGTTTTTCTTCTGGTACTTTGGCTGTTTACAGTTTTATTAAATAGACTTTGTAAGCGGATTGTCTTCCAAGTACCTTTCTGAAACTCGGAGTTCTTAGGAGCCTACATTACCATGACATAGTGGGAACCCGGGAGGACCACACCAGGATACACAGAAGTCCTCCCAGGCAAGCAGATCCTCAGTATTGGCCACCGACCACCTGGCAAAGAGGTCTTAAATCCCGAATCTTAGCCTGCTTATTTATTCATTTTCAAATGATGCAGCCTGTAACTAACAATCTCTGATCATTAATTACTTTGATTTTGGTGTGAATTTCATGACTAATTATCACCTCAAAAGGAGCCTCTGCATTCTGTGCCATGGTTATTTTGCTCCATGGTCGGCCGTGGGCCGTGCCCGGGCTGTTGCAGGAGTTCTGATTGGCTGGGGAGCGCGCGAAGTCATCTGCTGCCCAGTGAGATGCTCTTCTATTAAATTCAGCTGCTGGGGTTCTTGCCAGCGCTACTGTTCTAAATTAACTCCTCAGCCAACAGTTCAGTAAAATAATAAATGGTTTAAATCATTAGCTTAAAATAACCTCTGCAGCTGTTTGCCCTTGGTGCTATGCCTTCCAAGAAACGTATTTTGTATTTAATGTCCTGTGATATAAGTCACTTAAGGGAAAATATCACACAGCTTTTTAATTCCAATTTTCTTATGCTTTCCACCTATTTTGTCTCTATTGACCCTAACATAGCAGTAGAAATTTCTTTTATTTTTAAATACATACTTGGAATTATAAAATCTTACCTTCTTTCCTTTCTATTTATATTCTTTTTTTCTTTTCTTTCTTTTTTTTTTTAGAGATAGAATTTCATTCTATTCCCCAGGCTGGAGTACAGTGGCACCATCATAGATCACTGCTCACTGCTCACTGTAAACTCTTGGGCTCAAGCGATCCTCCCGTCTAAGTCTCCTGAATAGGTTGAACTACAGGTACAGGATTCTATCCTGGGTATGTTTTTTTGGGGGGGAGGAGGGTCTCACTATATTGCCCAGGCTGGTCCCTAATACCGGGCCTCAAGCCATCTTCCCCCTCAGCCTCCCAAAATGCTGGGATTACAGGCATGAGCCACTGTGCCTGGGCCGTTTACACTTCTTTTCTGGGAAGATTTATCCCTAAATTTTTCTGCAACTCATTATCTGACCTCAACTCTTTCTTTTTTCTCAAGAGCGTAATTGAACAATTTCTCACATATTCTCTCAGTGTCCATTGTATGAACTAAACCTAGATGTTTTGAACCAGTTAGTGAATATACAATAAATAATTCTATAGCCCTGTTTTCCACTCAATGAACCTGGTGGACTACAGTCTCATGTTTGTTTGTTTTCATTCATTTTATTCAGTTTTTCTCAGCATAAATTCAAGCATTTCTATACACTTTATAAAAAAAGAGTTCAAATTAAAAAATTAATCAAGTGACTATAACAGAAAGAGATAGAATTAAGATGTGAAAGAATTGTGAAGGTTTCCACACAGTAATTTTTAAATACTGATGAAATTCTTTAGTTAATTTTTCCTGTAGTTGAAGCTAGAGTGAAAAATAATGCTAATTAGAAGCTTTTGCTGATTCTCAACATTTAACCCTATCCATACAGGTCTTAAAAATGTTTAGCAATAATATAAACTCTATAATATAATCCAGAGAGCTAAGTGACAATGCATGATAGGCTATTAATATCAAAATTAGGTCTACATTCTATGGCCCAAGTAAAAAATAATAAAATTACATTAGGAAATCAACCATCTCCCAAGGTAATGTTCCTACCATCACCATGATAGCATATGGGGCAATTCTGATAAAAACTTAAGCCTTAAATTTTCCTTTATGGAACTAGTCTTTGGAAACAGTTTATATTTTGACGAGGGTAGAAATAAAATTACGCAAAGCAATGGAGTAACATGTAAAGAAAACTTCACTTTACAAATTGATATCTTATCAATTTATGACTCTACTTAAATTAGAGACTTCCCTCTGTTCTCTTTACTTTTCTGGAGAGTAAGACTGAGTGAACCCTGAGTACACATCTTTTTAAAATTCTACGTGACAAAACGGGAAGTACACGCTAAGCACATTTGCTGCAAAATGAAATGAGATGTCTGTCTTGAGTACAAGCACATAAACAGTTGTTTTAATTGTGAGCTACACTAGCTGCTTTTTTTCACGGGGCACGCTTTTTATTTTTAAAAGTGACTGACAGACGCACCAATTATTCAGAATTGGATATTTGAAAGAATTTTTTAGAAATTATCAGTGCAATGACACTGCCACTTCAAGTATAAATGACAGTATTTGCTGCCAATGGTTATATGGGAAATTTCAAGTGAAAATTAGAATTTTTGAAAACTTGTATCCATCATTATGAGCTTGAGAAATTCACGATTCTAAAGACTTTTCTTACAGGATCACTGGTGATATTAACAAATGTGGTCTTGATATCATAAAATAAAATGTCAACATTTCCATGATCTGCATAATTCAGTGAAACAATATATACTAAAATGACCAACACTTGATATTACACAATCATGCATTGGTAAATGATCCATTCAGAGTTCAAGAAAATAAATTTTAATGTAACAAAGTACAAAAAGTACACTGATACTAATTCAGATTCTGCATTGCAGCTAACCTTTAAGAAAACACCACTTGTTCAGTTGTCAAACTGTGTTGCAGAAGCAAAGAATAATATCTATAATTTGTCTAGAAAGTTCTCTTAAACACTCCTCCCTTTTCCGACTACATATATGTGAGAGGCAACAGATCAAATGTACAATCAGAGATGGTAATAAGTAACCCTGCTGAAGTCTATTAAATAAGACATCATGAACAAAATGTGCAAAACTATAATATAACTCCACCCTTCTTTTTCTTTTTTTTGAGAGGGGATATAGTAGGCTATAGTAATTTTTCATAATGCTAGGTTATTTATATTAACATGAAATGTATTATTAATTAAAATAAATTAGTAAATAAATATTTTAAAAATTCTCAATTTTAATTTATAATGTGGTGGATTTTGACATGCATAACCCACAAAAAACAAAAGCCCCTTTGGGTTCTCAATACATTTTAATAATATAAAATATTCCTTTATTAGAAACACTAATTAGAAATTAGAACCCTTGATCTACACAGGTGGCATTTCTATATTCCTAGATTATTTTAAAATAATGTTTTATTAAAACACATATAAACGTTTGGTTGTCTAAAAATTCTACTTTTAAGTGTGATCCCTTTTGCTGGAAGGATGTTGTCTGATGGCAGGCAGAACGAATGAATTTGTGCCTGAACAGAATGAATTCATTCATCCCAAGGAATGTCTGACTGCAACAAATAAATATTGACTCTCTCTTCCTCATAACATTTCTTTAGAATGGAGAAAAGAAATCATGCCTCAAGTCTTTTTTCCCAAGCATAAGGACGGGTTAATGCATGCACAATGTCTGTAAACTTGCACAAATGGGATCCTTTAAGGGCTGATGTAATTCAAACTGCATTAAATCATGCTATCTCTTGACTGGATGGTAAATCACACTGAGTAAAATTTTTCTCAGTAGAAAGTACCATTTAAATTCATGAAGAGGCAATTTATCAAACAGCACCTCAATGAGGTTTTCAAGAAAATGTTGAATTCTGTCACCTAAAATATAAAATATCTAGGTGATTTTTTGGTCCGCATTGTGGCCTGTAATGCAAACACCCCAGCCCCTACCCACAAGTCTCTGGCACATGTATTAAAAGTAAGATCAGTGACTCTCAGGATATGTGTCTCTATGTGACAGACAGATATGATGACTGCTGGATATTTATTGTTAGATATTCACAAATGCAATAAGTAGGTTCAATTTAGCAGAGGGAAAGTGTTTTTATCAGAACTAAAAGTTAAATCTATTGATGATGTTTGAGAGTAGTGGGAGAAAGCCTTGTGATGGTCCTGGTGCGTGAGAATTACCATATAAATAAGGAGTAGCTTAAATTTATCTTTAAAGGTGTCCCTTGGGTAATATGGACATTTTAACAATATTATTTTTTTCAAACCATGAACATAGGCTATATTTCTATTTATTTGTGTCTTCTTCAATTTTTTCATCAATGTTTTATAGTTTTCAGCGTACAAATTATTCACCTCCTAGGTTAAAATTATTCCTAAGAATTTTATTCTTTTCTATGACGTTGTAAATGGGATTGTTTTCTTAATTTCTTCTTCAGATAGTTTATAGAAACTCAACTGACTTTTGTACATTGATTTTTATATTCTGCAAATCTAAAATAAAATGTCAACATTTCCATGATGTGCATAATTCAGTGAGACAATATATCCCAAAATGACCAACACATGATATTACAAAATCATGCATTGGTAAATGATCCATTTATCAGTTTATATATATACAAATACAAATATATATAAAACTTGTTTAAAAAATTAGCAAAGAACCTGAATAGACATTTTTTTCAAGGAAGACATATACATTGCCAACAGGTATGTGAAAAGATACTCAATATCCCTAATCATAAAGAAAATGAAAATCAAAACCACAATGATATTAATATTTTTATCACCTTATACCTGCTAGGATAGCCATTATCAAAAAGTCAAAAGATAATAAGCATTGGCAAGAATGTGGAGAAAAGGGAAACCTTCACACATTGTTGATGGGAATGTAAATTGATATATCCATTCTTAAAAACAGTGTAGAGGTTCCTCAAAAAATTATAAATAGAACTACCACATGATCCAACAATGCCACTACTGAATGCGTTTTGAAAGGTAATCAAAGCACTAAGTTTGAAGAGATATTTGCACTCCCATGTTCAATGCAGCATCATTCACAATGGCCGAGAAATGGAAAAGACCTAGTTGTCTATCAGCAGATGAATGGATAAAGAAATTGTGGCATATATATATATATGCATATACACACATTTATATGATATTATTCAGCCTTAACAAATAAAAATAAAAAATTAAAAAATTAAAAAATTTAAAAAAAATAAAGGAAGATCAAGCCAGGGCACATTATGCTAAGTAAAATAGGCTAGACACAGACAAATACTGCATGATCTTATTTTACGTGAAATGTAACACAGTTGAACTCACAGAAACAGGGAGTGAAGGGGTGGTTACCATAGTTAACATTTTAGTAAAATCTGGGCATTTAATAAGGGGGAGAGCCAAAGAAACAATCTGATATAAGTTATTGATACAGTAGACTGAGGACCCAGATCATCTCTTCCCTCCCTACCGCCTCACAATTATTGGCAACTTTTATTTTATTCTTAACTTATCTAATTTTAAATGAGACAGGTGGGGGCAGACCTTCAAGCTGAATCATTTATACAGAACATTTTTTTTTAAATGGTGGTTAAAGGGAAATCAAGTGCAAAGTTTAAAAAGTTTCTATTGGAGGGAGGGGAATTAATAAAACCCTTGGTTGCAGATATGAAAATGAGTGCAAACTTAATGCACACATTATCCTAAAACAAGACTGAACCGAAGTATAAATTTCATCCTTTAAAGCAATAATTATTAAGAGCCACAATGGGATAGACCATGAAGAGCCAGTGCAAAGAGAGCTTAAGGTATGCATGAGCCTGGCACTTCCAAGAAAGAAGAAAGTGGCCCATGTGCCTGGATCTAAGAGTAAGATGGTACAATTAGTTGTAAGATAAGAGAAAGTGAGGTTAAAAAGACAATAGGATCTCAGATTGTGTCTGGTGGCTACTCTTTGGAAAGTAACGGAGAAAATTGAAAATAAAAATAGAAAAGAAATTAGGAGGGATTTCAGGACAGAGTGATAATTAGCATACATTTTCAAAAGCATCGCTCCGACTGCTGAATTGAGATCGGACATTTTTGAAGGACCTTAGTGTAAGCACAATGATTCCATATTATTCAGCATCAAGAGACTTTCCATAGGTCTCTCCATTCATTTATTCATACATTCATTCATTCATTCATTTATCAAGTATTTATGGAATGCATACTATTTTTCCAGCATTAGTCTAAGCATTGGGAATATGCTGAGGAACTGGAGATTCTCAGCTCCAAATAGAGGAGTCAGAGAAAAGGGTAATATCAGTAAGGATTGCTAAGAGTTTAACAAATTATATGTTGTTTTTATCATAAGAAAACAGATACCAGTGAAATAGAAATTTCATTGGGTATGCAGAATATTCTTTAAAGCTTTCCAGTGTATGATAATTTGAATGGTTTTGTATAATACATTTATTTTATAAACTATACAATCTATTTTTACAAAGTTTTATAAATAGGGCACTTATTTATATCAAAATGAGCCATGGAAAAGAAATATATACATACATATATACACACACACATATATACACTTATATATACACATGTATTTTTTTTGTCTGAGATGTGATGACCTGCACTAAGAAGTAAATCACCATTTCAGGAATATATGTCAGCTCTAAAACAAAATGTCTTTTACTCATCAAAAAGATGTGATATTTCAAGCAAACATATTTATCAACTCTAAATGGATCCTTGCAAAGATGCAATTGCTGTTATTGAAAAACTAATATGCATATTTATTCACTTGACTCATTACTGAAGAATGTTTAGGGTTAACATTTTTATAGAATTTTCCTGGCTTTCGCTTTGTTTCCTATATCTATAACACTAAAAGTGAAGAAATATAATTGCATGACATTTTCTTTGCAAGTAAGGTTTACATTGATTCTCCCTTTTTAAAAAGATCACAGCATCTATGGGAGTAAAGAGGTCATTTTTCTATTAGCAGAGCAAGGCAATTGGTTAGAGATTTATCTCTTTCCTGGGCATTTTCAACAGTGGAAATAAGGCTATTGTTATAAGTGTTATAAGGTGATACCCTTGTACACCTGGGATTTAGAAACTAAAAGGTCTCATAATCCCCAGAGCTGGTGTGAGCAGCATTGATGAGGGTATTAAGAAATTTGGGCTATAATCTCACTGCAGATGTTCACTAGCTATGTATTTTGATATGCAATTTGGCTTTTTTTTTTTTTTTTTTTTGAGACAGAGTCTCACTCTGCTGCCCAGGCTAGAGTGAGTGCCATGGCGTCAGCCTAGCTCACAGCAACCTCAAACTCCTGGGCTCAAGCAATCCCCCTGCCTCAGCCTCCCGAGTAGCTGGGACTACAGGCATGCGCCACCATGCCCGGCTAATTTTTCCATATATATTTTTAGTTGGCCAATTAATTTCTCTCTATTTATAGTAGAGACAGTGTCTCGCTCTTGCTCAGGCTGGTTTTGAACTCCTGACCTTGAGCAATCCACCCGCCTCGGCCTCCCAGAGTGCTAGGATTACAGGCGTGAGCCACCGCGCCCGGCCAATTTGGCTTTTTGAGGTCAAGATTTCTCATCTCTCTAAGAAGATCACAGGCTTCATTATGTTTAAGGTCTCTTACAGGCCACATCTAAAATTTTGATAACTTCCTGGTTTTTTTTATCTTTTCGTAAAGAATACAGCCTTTTTTTATAATATCTGGAAGCAATTTGTGCAGATATTTGAAGTCATATGGCAATTTAAATTCAGCAAATATTTCTTGAGCATGGAATTTTGTGTAAATAACACAAAAGTGAATAAAATACAAACCCTGATTCCTGCAAGTCTAATATATGGAACCAGTTAAACAGCATGTGCTATAGTGAATAGGCACTTAAGATTTGTTGGGGAAGTTCAGTCCAGTTTCAAAAAGCACCTCCTCTGGTACCCTTTTGTGATTGTTTCATTAGTCTTGGGGCCTGTTATATTATAATAATAAAAATAATAATAATACTATTTACCAAATACCAGACACTTTATATCTACTAATTGATTTAATCCTCAAAAAAACCCTATGATATTTTGTTATCATCACCATTAACTGAAGATGGAAAAGTGAGGTTCAGACAATTTAAGCATTTTTTAAAAAGTGTCAAAGTCAGTAGTCAAAGCTTAGTAGCCTAATTCTCAAGTATTCTTCTCCAAAATACATTTTATTGTGATTTTTGAAAAATATGCACTGCTTTCCAGTCTTATAACTCAATGAAATAATAATATAGATGGATTAGAGTAATTATTTTTTACATGACTATTGCCTACCAATTGGAAGTTCTAAAATTCTATTTGTAAAGTTGTAAGTACATAAACATGTACGATGTACTATGGAATAAATTTTACCTTTATGAAGCTCATCAATTATAGTTTTATTACTCAATTCTAGAGTAATTTTGATTCAGTGTCTACCATTTACATATTTTTTAATGAAAATAAATCCTTCCTGGACAGGAGAGCCAATATTCTATTTTAGAAGCTTCATTCCTGGGGTAATTCACTTTCACTGTACTCTGTTATTTCAAACAAAGGATGAGTTATTGAAAGTGTTGGACCTTTTGCTTCTCCTAATTGCTGTTTCTGTAACATATTAATTAAAATGCATTGATTTAATGATTTATAAGAATTTCCAAATGAAAGCCATGCCCACATGGATTGAGTAAATTAGCCTTGCTACTGGGAGATTTTATCTAAGCTCGTCTAGGCCAGAAATCCCTCTACACACAATTTATAAAGTGTCAGATCTGCCTGTAAATATTCCACACTAAATTATATGACAGTCCATTTTGTTCAATAATATTTCCCTTTATTTATAAGTCTCTGATTTCCTGCCCTCTGTAAACCTGAAAGTGTTCCTCCGAAGCCTGGAAGTCCTTTTAGCTCAAATTCCTTTTTCTCTTCTTGACTGAATTTCAGGGTATGTATCTGTTCCCAATATACATATACTCATTTTCCTTTTTTCCCCCTCCAACTTTAGTTTCCTTCTCTTTGATTACTTTATCATACTTAACAAATCCCCTATGTATAGGTATGCTTAGAAATATTTATGGTATCAGTTCATTATTAAAAGTTTGAGGCATCTACTTAACACATATAAATTTACAGTGGAAGACGAGAAAATGCAGTGAATTAATTTTGTTACCTCAGTGTAGGGCAGGCTACATTGCAAAGTAAACATTCAGCCCACTTGTTCAAAAATTATTAAGAATTTCAAGACAATGACAGCAGAATATTTAACTGAGCACAGGGCTCTTCTGAACACTGGTGTTGCGTGACTATACAGCTCACATCTACATAATGCCAGCTCTGCCTGACTATGTCCTGGGTGGAAGTCAGGAAAGGAAAAAGTGTTTTGGAGGTATTTCATATTTAGGTGTGAGTTTTAATTCATGGATAAATCAGATATTTAAAAGTAATATAAAATGACAGATGCATTGGCAATACTTAAAGATTTAGGAATCATGAGGCGGGGCTTTATTCTAAGTCATCAGATAATGTAACAAGAGTAAGATCTTGAGGCTTAAGCAGATAGAAATAATTTTCGTGGGACTTTACTATTTTATAACAGCTATTCAACAGTGACATATTAGTTTCACTGTTTACTGGTACATATTTATGTTCCAGGTTTGTGTTTCAGAATATTTTCTTTTCTCCAAATCATAGTTATTATTGATTAACTACATGAATTCCACACCTGCATTCTCATAGTGTGAACACAAACCGCTAATTAAAATGGCAGGGAGAAATTGGAGAGCTATGTGAAAATAAGGACGATGAATAATAATGATCGTCAAGGAGACTTATTGATGGAAATATGTCAAGCAAGATAAACGAGCTGAGACTTTTCCCTTGTCGAACACTTGGATTTTAATATTGAACAACAGTTTATGCTTCATTGGACATTACATAAAATGTGTGAGATATAGGCCATTACATTGAGGCTCTAGTTAATAGGGTGTTAAGTGTGAAGCTTCAGGGACAGTATCCACTCAAGTGGGCATAAGAGAGCTAATAAGACCACTTTTGTTCATGTTGAAAACACTTACAGTAAGGGTGATGCTTTTACCTAAGAAAGGCAGAGACTCAACAGAAATGGGGCCACTGCATAGCTGATCAGATCACTCTCGTTCATGCTAAAAAGCAGGCTTATACATTAAAGAGCTGAAAATCTAGAGCAACGTGCTCCTAGGAATAGCAGCAAGATCTCTCCAAATAATCACATTCTTCACAGTCAATCTTAGTGCCGAAATTTCCACTGTATGTAACGTATTTTTTAAATTGAAGCACAATTATATCTAGAAGAAATTTAAAAATCTACCTGAAAAAATCAAAAAAAAAAAAAAAACCTCTGTAAGGAGCAATATATTTAACTTTTCCAATTCAGTGGATGTTGGTCTATTAAAGAAAGATCAGTCAATCTTGCACAAGATTTTGGGTGAAGACAATTTCTCTCTTGAGAATAAACTAACATGACGACTCAATCTGGAGGTTCAGGTGATGTCACTGTGCCTGGGGAGAGCTTATCAGCTATGACGATGTGCATCTGAGTGGCTAAAGAAAACGAAAGGAAAATAAAAAACTTAAAGAAATTATATTGCACCCATGTGAATTATTTACAATAGGTAAATTTATAGAGACAGAAAATAGATTAAAAGTTACCACAGGCTAAAGAAGAATATTTGCAGAGTTATTTCCTACTGTGCAGTTTTGTATCCTAGTGGGTACAGAGTTTTTTGCGGGATCATAAAAAGTTTTGGAAATAGATAGCAGTGATGGTGGCAAAACACTATGAATATAATTAATACCGCTGAATTGTATACATAAAAATGGTTAAAATGGTCAATTTTATGTTGTCTATACCTGACCACAATAACAAAAACAGAGGTAAGAAGGGCACTGAAGGCAAATTTTGTGTCTTGCATAATTCGGCCTAGGGTTAGTCTGAGTTGATTTCTTAAATTTCCATGCTAAACACTATACTAGCAAATTTTGATTGAGGCCTCTTTTCTTTCTAGCCATTGGCAATACACAGATGTATCCTGTTCTTGCTACTAGGGACCTCATAGTCATATAGATTATCAAGGTGTATGAAACAAACATAATCCTATAATTTGGTGTTTGAGATATTGCCTTAAATGTAACGTGTACATATTATTCAACTTAATAGACAAAGAATATAAAATGTGTTAAACTGACCTATACGAGTGTAAATTATGTAGCCTTTAAACAAATCTTACGATTTCTCTGCTTTCAACAATTTATATCCTCTCTTTTCATTATTATGAAAATGTTATTTTTATAGATTACAAGTGTTTTGATATACCTTATTCACATAAACTGAGGAAATTATTTGTACTAACACTTATTTCAGAATTTAGATACTGAAATTCTCAAATGCTTCAATTTCCATACTACTTTCTGATTATAGATGTAGGTTGTGAATAACTATGTCTATACTTCATGTAGACACTTATGGCCTAGAAGAAAGTCAATTTATATGTTATCTACACATGGAAACTGAAATGAAAATTTATGCTCCTGTCTACATAATATAGTATTCACCATCATTTCACTAAAAAAATATAGATATTTGACTTTAAAGTGAAAATTCATTTGTATACCATACGTTTTATTTAATATTATCATTATTTGGGAAATTGCTACATATTTGAAATGTACTTTCATATATGATCTATTCCTAATTAAGTCATATCCTGACATCTTGTTGTATTTTGTATTTTTTGTATATTATGATGAGAAACAAGAAATGAAACAGAGTATGTGCACATTTCCTTGATCTCAAAACATTGAGTAATATCAGGTGATTTAGCTATGCTTCCAAATTTAATCAACATATATTTACAGGAAAAGTAGATCAAAGTCTATAAGATATTTAAGTAATTAGAAACATCAGTTCTTATTGTTTACTGAAAAATTAGATTAGAAAAATATAATTCTGTTCAATTTTGAGATATGAATTCTCCATGATCAATCTAAGTTGTAAAGAAAAGAAATTGATCCTAAGAAGCTATTAAGTTAATTATCTGGATGATTCAACCTTTTGAATACTTTAAGAAATACATTTATCATGGAGGCAAAGAAAGTTCAGGACTTACATGCTTGCCTCATTTCCACTCCTCTTTAGTTAAACTATAGTTTATCTAGCTTTTTATATCCCCCCCGTACCTCGTGTAGACTAAAGCATATAGAACAAAACAAATCACTGGCTAAAGCAAAAGGCAGGAGCTCTGTATTTATAAAAATAACGACTTTTTATCTCAACTCTGCATTGTGTCCTCCTGAGGTTCATTGTGTCTTCAACGTTATCATGGTGCTGAGGGTCAGGCTGATGCCCATTTTCATTGTTTTACCATAGATTTCTGGATCTGTGAATAAAGAGAGGTTTGCTCTGCAGCTCAGCAGGGCATGATCTCAAGTGGACAATGGTGAGGTCAATGCCACCTCTTTTACCCTGGGAGGCGCTCTCTTACTGCTTGCTTGGGCAAACCTTTTCCTTCTCCTGGCATTCACAGCTGCATCTTTATGAGCAAATGTCGTAACAGATACATCCCTACTATAAAAGCTTCAGTTAGGTCAATTAGGTACGTTTTATTTTATCTTGCCCTGCTGCTGTCTAAAATTTCAGCTTCAGCATGATCCAAGGAGGATCCTTCTCAAATGAAATCTTTTTTTTAATTTGTGCAAATTTATGGGGTGCAAGTGTAATTCTGTTACATGCATAGATTGCTTAGTAGTCGAGTCAGGGCTTTTAGGGGTCCATCAGCCAAATAACATACATTGTACTCCTTAAGTAATGCATCATCATCCGACCCCCTCACCCTTCAGAGTCTCCATTGTCTCTCATTCCCCTCTCTACCTCCATCTACATATTTTTAGCACCCACTTATGACTGAGAACGTGGCATCTAACTTTACGCGCCTGGTTTGTTTCACTTACGAAAATGACCTCCGGTTCCATCCATGTTGCTGCAAAATGCACGATTTTATTCTTGCTTTTCAATTATTTTATATTTTAAATTTATTCTCTTTATATTTTATGTTTGGATTATATTGGGATCACTTAGATTAACATATCTGAAAACCTCAGAGACCTGTCTCAGCTAACGCAGTAACACAAACACACATCCATATACACACAGAGACAAATAAAATCTCCTAATTACCTTTGAGTATTATATTCTAATTCATCTTAATCTAGGCTCTCAGAACCTTGCCTGAACTAACTCATATCAATAATCAGCACAAAGTAAAATGAGAAATCAACTACATAATTTTTTCAGGGTAATACTAGCAGCAGGAATAGCAACCGGGCATGTCTTCATCAGCTCCGGCTGCTATGACAAAATAGCATAGACTGGGTGGCTTAAATAACAACAGCAATCACAGACTGAGGCCAAACAGAAGGAAACACAGTCTGAGATTCTCATATCTCAACACGATATGCAAATTTAAGCGATAGGTGGTAGGGGCCTTAAAGATCGTTGCACTATAACTTTGCCATTGCTATTATCGTACTGCCATCGAGGCTGTCAGTGTGTGTTATGTTGATGATGATTCGATGATGTGCAGACCTGGTGATTGTAATCTAAATTGAAATCACAAATCTCATTTCTTAAAAGAAATGTTAAACATAGGTTAATGTGTTTTACTCATTAACCATCCTCACCCTAGAGTTATTACAAGGCTTCTGTGCAAACCAATCATCAAAACAATTATACTTCACAGTTTAGTGCAGGATTAAGGTCAACTGCTAACTTTTTGAAAGAAAAAGAAAGGTTTTCACTTTGAAGAACAATGACATGATTGCATGTAGGTATTTGAAGCTTCCAGCAAAAACTTACAAAAACATCAAATAGTATTTGTTTTATGTATTTTTAAAAAATAATTCAATAAAGCCTTCATTGAAAGAGCTTGACCATTTCTTCCTCAGGAAAGAGTAGAAAAATAATTCAGATAGGACAATATGTATTCTCAGGGTAGATGAGGAATTTCATTTAGAAAACAAAATTTACAAAGAACCGGATGGAATGTGGACCGCTGAAGCCTCGAACGTACTTGAGGTCTCCCCTCCCAGGGCCCTCGTGATATCCGCAGGTAGCATCGACTGCAGGAAGAGCAGAAGTCACACCTGAGTTCACTGGGTAGCTGCATGAAGTCAGAAAAGCCCACATTCACAGAAATATTTGAACTAAATATCTAATGCTATTATTTACTTCCTCGAATGCCTTTGAAGTCCTCAGTCCCCCATTTAAGGTCTTCGTTAAATCATTCAGCCGACAAATATTTATTTAGCATCTTCTATGTGCCTAGCACTGCTCCACTGACTGTTATTTCCAGTCTTATATCCAGTCATGGCTGGTTCTCACGGCAAGGGCACCTACCGTTCCCACGAGCTCCAAGTTTCTCAGGGGTTCATCTCTGCCAAAATCTTTCCTTTTCTTGTCCCGCTCCTCAACTTCTTCCCTGGGAATCTCCTGTAGGTTCTGGCACTTTTCTCTCAGAATTACACCTGAGCTATGATTTTTTTCATCTAAAACTTTTCCTTCTGTCTGAGACGATCTGGAGACCAGTACCTCCCGTCAGCCATCCTGCCCTTCTGCTTGCTGAGTGTAAAAATAAATTTTGCTTAGAGGTTTTATTATAGAAATTTAGTTATTAAAATATTTAATTGAAAAAATTTTAACAATATCACCATTAACTATGATATTAATAAAGAATATTTTATTTCTGATTGATTTTACTAGTACACAGTAACCTTTAGAAATTTAGCCATTAAAATATGTAATTGAAAGATATTAACAATCTCACCATTAACTATGATATTAATAAAGAGTATTTTATGTTTTTGATTGATTTCACTAGTACAAAGTAACCTTTCCATAATTTAATTTCCCTTAGCTTATAAAGTTGTAGCTAAATATGTTAAACATTAGCAACTATTATTGCATTTAGAAAAATAGAAAAATCTTCAAAAATGTTGTGTAATTCTTAATTATTGAGCTAAGACACAAAGCCTAAGGCATAGATCAAAAAAATCTGCTCAAATTTATCAAGGCCTGTTTTTGTTTGAATTGATAATAAAACATAATATTTTTAAAGACATACCATTCCATAGCAAGATAGAAAACTAATCAATACAAATTTCCAGTCTCTCTTTGGGAAAAAGCTGCCATTAGCTTTGTTTAAAATTTATTAATATTTCTTGCATAGAAAACTAGTACTTTGGTTTATTTTTTATGTTTTCCCGAACTTCAATGTGGCCTTATTGCTTTTTAATTTCTCAAAGCAAAGAGAAGATGTTAAATGTAAAATATCATATTTAAATGCAAATGTTAGAATTGAATATAACGGAAGGGAATAAGGGAATAATTTACCACAGGATCCTATGAATGGGGTCATTAAAACTGAAGAAGTGCTAGTCTTATCATTTATGAATTCATTTTAAGATGTTACAACAAATGGAAATGTTCAGGTAGCTCATTAAATTGATCATATATACATATATATTCATAGTCAAAGTATAGGCAAAATTCCTTTACAAAAAAGTAATACTCGCCAAATATTTCAGCCTCAAGTTTATATTCCAAGAGTACAATTTCAAGCTTAGAAGACTAAAAATAAAAATATAAAACTTTGCATCATTTTCCAATTCCAGATGCTAATATTTAATTTTATTGAAATCTTTCCCAAAATGGGTTTGTGAATGTCATTCTGTCAAATACCTAGAGAATCGTGCTGATCTGCAGTTGGTATTAATACTTTCTTTGCTTTTAAAACAAATACTGTTTTCTTTATGAGTAAAATATGAAGTTAGTGGATATATTACCACATAGTCATATTTCACAAACCGATAACTCTGGAAATTATCTGAGATTCTGGGAGTTTCACTATAAGGGCGATGGAATTCCCAAATCCACCTGGCAATCGGCCTGCTAAGACAGCCGCAGGTCTATGATTCAGAAATTTATCTGCAGAGGCGCACAGTGATGAACGTTCACTCTCATGTTCTCAAACTGAAAGGGAGGAAGGATTCCTTTATTCTCTTTACCCAAAGGCTCCCTATATTCTTTGGAATTTTCCCAATTATTCCAGTATACGATAGTCTCATAAATCAAATACCCAGAGTAGTCCAAGCTCTTCCATTTAATCTGACATATAATCCCCCGAGGACAATAAAATGGGGTAGCTTTTGTGTATCTATTTAAAACAAGGCTTCTCTGAATCATTTTAGAAGTGTAATCTTTCTAAACATTTCCAATAGTTTCTGGCCCTGATGACAAATCATCCTAACATTTTGCTTCTGTGGTTGCTTTGTAAATGTCAGACTCAATAACCTTGGGATTCACTCTCTTTTGCCTGGCTTTATTCGAGCCTGAGGGACTACAGGTAGCCTGTTTTCTTCTATGTGGCTCTGCTAAATCCTTCAGTGAGCCATTAAGGTAAGAGTCTTTCACTGGGTAAGTCATCACTGAGGCCATAGGTGGCAGGTAGGAAACCTGGACACAGATTTCATCACGTGAATATTTACAATAGGTTGACCTTAGTGATGAATTTTTTTTTCCCTACAGCTCTATGGTTTCAATTATGATCAAACTTCCCAAAATTACAGAGACTGAAACATTCATTAATCAGCTATAAGTGATGTTGCACATAAAACAGATTGCTCCTGTGATATGACTTATTAAAGCCTTTTTTAAAATTACTCAGAGATGTTTTTATGATGTTATTTTCTTCTCTAACAATCGTTTCCAAGTCACTGGGAGATACGAACATATGAAGGACAATTTTCCCAAGATCGTTATGTTGTGATGAATCATGACTGCATGTGCTGTAATCACCAGTTAACTGTAAGAAAATTCAGCATCTAGTGAAGTGACACTTTGCTTCCTACACCCTGTCTACTCTCTAAACTGAAGCATATTTTTTTCAGCCAGTGATCCCCTGATATCTCCTTTGTCATATCCCTAAACGGTAACAGCATTGTATTTGCACTTTCAGAATAAACTTTTCCTTTTCATACATGGCATATGAAATGAACATGGGGGCAAATCACAGCGATATGATCTAAGGATGGATGTTCTCATTAAACTTCAGCTGTTTGTGTCATGAGTCTCAGGAAGCAATTGGTGTAAGTGGGATTCTAAAAATAAAGCATGATCTAACTCTCTTTTTCTGACTAATTAAGAAAGAAGAGGGCACAGTCATTTGTTCCTGAAGAGATAAAACTAAGAGTGGAGCAAAGATTTGCATGAAACTGCATATAATTGACAGTGACCTTTGAGTGAGAAGTGATTGTCCCAATCAGTCTTACTGAAGGCATGGCATGTGAGTCCTCAGTCCTGAATGATGTTTAAAAATCACACTAATTTCCATACTTTTTTGGCATCCTATTGGATTTCAGAGATCATCTTTAAAGTGTTATCTTCATATAAAATCCTTAAAATGGAAAAAAAGCTTCCTGGTGAATCGTAGCAATACGTAATTTTAAGTTGTTTAATGGGAATACAAAATCAATTTCTAAAGTTATCATTCATTTGAAAATTGTAGATTTCTTCTTATTTTGCTTGTCAATGGGCAAATAGGTTATATTAATTTCAAAAAAAGAAAATTAGTATATGAATGTGCTGATGTAGAAATAAAAATTTAAAACTAAAATGTATGCTTTTGAACATCTCATAGAATTTCCTTGCTTTAAAGTAAGATAACGGAACCCTAAGGAATTGTCTTGTCCCACTTACCTGTCACAGTAGACCTGAAATTAAAGAACTTCAAATCAAGCCTAGGGATGTGTGACTTTGAACAAATCTGTGCGTCTTCATCTTCATCCGTATAGAACTCTTAGAGTTTTTGTTGTTTTCTGCTGTTGTTTATATATTCATTGAGCTAATTTATCAAAATTTCTTAGAAGTGTGCTTGGTACCTTCTAATAATATTAGCTGTTGCTATGCTGTAGGGCAGAGGCTTTGCTAAAATTATGGTTTTGCTCATCTGTTACTATGGGAAACCATAGTATTTTGACCTCTCTTAGCTTTGGTTTCTTTTCTTCCCTATAAAATGGGGCAAATACCTCCACATGATATTGTGAGAGTTTAGTGACATCCTTTATATACATTCCTAACAGGTTAAATGTTGTTCCTGGTAAATAATTTTTATTACTTCCTTTCCCATATTTAAATGGTGAAGCTATATTCAAAGAAGTTTAATTATTTCCCAAACTTTGTCTCACAAATGAATAAGAATTAAGTTTACTTGAATACATCAAATTAGATATTAATGATTCTGTTAGCTGATGGAGAACACTAATAATGTCAGTGCTTTCAGTATTGTATAAAATAGAATAGTGTAGAATGCATGAAACGGAGTACAACTTTGAGAAAGGGACCCATCTAAGTAAACTAGGCTACAGTAGATTTTATTCCCTATTAACATTTGTCGTCATTCTGGATTTTTTTCTTTTTGTAAGCCTGTTTGGAAAGGAGTACAAGAGGAGAATGCATTGAAAAATATATCTACCTATCGCTGTTGTCTACCTTTATTAGAAGACACAAGGATATAATTATCAGCAAGGCTCTAGGGCATTCTAACATAAGACTGTCTCATACCACCAACACATCCTTAATACATGTTTACAAGTTAGTGTCTTTTTTTCCACTTTTAGCTTTACCTGGATTTTGAGTGGCATTTAATTTTGCTTTAAAGTTAAATACAGAGAGTGACTTTTAATAAAAACAATCAACTTTATTCTGAGTTAATTATGTTATTTATTTATGGCAAAAGCAGTTGAAGAAAATGAAGAAACCATGGGCCAGGTAATTATGGGACATTAATGTCCAAACATATACTCCTGGTTCTCTCATCATAGAGCTTCGGGGAGTCATTATGATATTTTATTTCCTTACACTCTCACTGTATTGAGAGTGTAAGGACTATATTTGCCTGTTTGCTCTCTTATGTGTTCTCTCTTAACCAACTACTTTCTTACCAACTAGGAAATGCCAGTCACCAGAAGAAATTTGTAGGCTGAGGGAATGGGAGGAATATCTTTCTCTCGCTGTGGTTCAGGGGGAATTTCTAAAGTACCTTGGTCTCATCCGTGGTTCTTGTTTCCACCAAAAGCCTTGAATCCAAGGCTTGGGCAACTCCACCTCCTCCCTAAAACTGGTAGCAGTTTCATTGGTGAATTGCTTCACCATCTGCTTTCTACCCTCTCTGTTGTTCACTCCTTTATAACTATTTCATTCTATTGAAATATTCATTGTAGATTCTTATTTTTTTCTGACTGGACTTTGCCTGATACACTGACTTACTACCGAACATCCCTAGAGTTAACATTATATAACATCTTTGTATTTGGCATGGTACAAACTAAAAGCCATACGGGTTTGAAAATTTTTATATCTCAGATAAAAAAAATAATGTTCCAATTATTCAACAAAAAATCCACAACTTAAACTCATAGCTTAAATTATCAAGCCAAAATAAGCATAAAGGCTTCTGAGCTTTTATAAATAGCTGGAAAGCTCTGGAATTAGTTTCTTTACTTTGTTCTGCAAGAACCACAGTTCACTTGAGTTTGCATTGTTTTTGAAATTCAAGTGGTTGTTTTAAGTAACTTCCTTGCGGTGCTTCATCTGGTCGTCTTTAGCAGACAAGGGTTGTTGAATTCAGTGTCTTCAGTAGAGTAAAAATATGTGTACCGACTATTAGGAAGCAAGATTGCCTTCTAGAAAATCAATGTAAACCAAATCATTTTCCTACAGTGTAACCAAACCCATGTAGCAGTGAATTCTGAACCTGCTGCTCATTTCAAGGCTTTACCGTTCACAACCGTAAAGGGGACCCTCCCCTAAACCTTCAGGAGAGGCTCAACTTCGGTCACTTATTTTGATCAATAAGGTAGGAGGGAATGCAAGAATCTTTAAATTATAATGCAAAATGTGTTGATGTTTTAAGTAATAATGTTTTTTCAGAAAATCATCTGACAAATAATAATGTTTTAGAAAAAAATGAATGGCTTGCATTTATTATATATTGGTTATGCACACCTGACACTGTTTTGAGCATGGCAATTCATTATTGTATTTACATATACTCAAATCCCTAAAAGGTAATTAAAATTATTACTCAAGATATGGATAAGAAATTGAAGCTCGCAAAG
>CAUYRT010107513.1:0-57585 GCA_963574885.1 Lepilemur ruficaudatus
GCCTGTAGTCCCAGCTACCTGGGAGGCTGAGGCAGAAGGATCGCTTGAGCCCAGGAGTTTGAGGTTGCTGTGAGCTAGGCTGACGCCACAGCACTCTAGCCCAGGCAAGAGAGTGAGACCCTGTCTACCCCCCAAAAAAGAAGTAGAAGCTAACAGGTGGAGGTAGGTAGGAAAGGCATTGCAGGCAGAAGGAGCTTGTGCAATGGTAAAAAGTCATGTAGAAAACTGTCAGTGAGGTAGGAACCTCTATACTACTAGGTTTGAATCGGTAGTTGGCCAATTAAATCAAAGATCTCATGGAAGGAGAGTAGAATGATAGTTACCAGAAGCTGGAAGGGGGTGGGGGGAGGATGAAGAGAGGTCAGTTAATGTATGAAACCATACAGTTAGATAGAAGGAATAAGTTCTAGTGTTCAATAGCAGAGTAGGGTGACTACAGTTAACAACAAGTTATTGTATATTTCAAAGTAGCTAGAAGAGAGGACTTGAAACGTTCCCATCACATAGATACGATAAATACCCTGACTTGATCCTTACACATTCTATGCATGCAACAAAATATCACAGGTACCCTACAAACATGTACAAACATTATGTATCAATAACAATTTTTTTAAAATTGGTTAATGCAGATATGAAAAACGTAACTACATACCAAAACTATTTGGCTTTCACTGAAAATATATAAATACACATTGATTCACCAGTTTTTTCCCTAGGGACCAAGGCCGTCAACATGAATTCTATTGATTGCAGTTTCGTATTGTCTTGCATCAGTTTGACAGCATCTATGATACTCAGTTTTTATCTCTTGAAAGCAAAGTGCAAACTTAAAAAGCCTTTTGAAACAATGTTAGAACATAATCTCTAGATTTTTGTGAATGTTTCCCCTGATCTTTTACAGTCCCCCCCGCCCATGTTATTTTGCCATTTGCTTTTATTAGGCCATTCTAAATCATTTAACTTAGTTTTCATGGATATAACATCTCTCTAGTCATGCTCAGATTTCTCCAGATGACCTAATCTTTAAATAAATTTCATAGGTTTAATAGTACACACAATAGTAATAAACAGGTTTGGGAACAAATGTAAAAGATTCTTGGTAAACATACAATGTAACTGTTGGAAGCAGAAGTACCAAGACATACTGGAGAAAGCCTACCAGCCATGAGCACTCAGCTGTGGCCTCAGTTAGAACATCTTCGAGAAGGACTGGAAAGTGTCACTTAATTCAGTGAGTTAGTTGAGGAGAAGGTAGATACTGCTGTAGCTGTATATGGCTAGATTGTGAGGATGAGAGTATGGATATCAGGCTAGAGAAATTGGCAGGTGCCTTTCACATAGGCTCTTGCATGTCATTCTAAAGCAGAAGCTCTCAGAATGTGTTCCCCAGACCAGGAGCATCAGCATCACCTGGGAACCTAATATAAGTGCAGATTCTTGCACCCTAGCCCAGACCTCCTGAATCAGAAAATCTGGGGTGAGGCCCAGCAATCTATGTCTTAATAAGCCTTCCAAGAGATTCTGATATGTGCTTAAGTTTTAGAACCTCTGTGCTAAAGAGTTGGGTCTTTCTTCCAATTGATATGGATTCACTGAAGGATTTTAGGAATGGAGTGATTTGAGTACAATGTGTGTGAGCTTTGTGGCAAATGGTTTTTTTTAAATCTCTACTGTGACCATTCAGAAGTCACACTTCCATGTTCTTAGTTTGTTATGGAGAGTTCAGATTGCCGGATAATCAACCTTCCTGTAGGTGACACAAGATATTCCTAAAAATCCCTTTCACATTCTTGAAAATGGCCAATTACTTCATTCATTAGCGTATATTTATTGTGAGCACCATGAATCGATCTTTTCATTCAGTCATATTTATTGAGCATCTACATGCTAGGCACCTCCAGAGCTACCACATAGCACAAGTGGGTAGCACCCCTGGAGCTGTACAGCACGGCCACCCTGCTCACAGTCCCTCCTTCTTCCTGCCATCCTGGAATTTACAGTTCAGAAGGGAAAACAAACAGTTCCCAGGACGATACTTGTTATAAAGGGAAAGCACAAAGTACTAAGGCCACGAGCTCAGGTGTAGCTATCAGTAGCCTCCGCTGGGGTGTCAGGGATGGCTTCCTGGAGGAAGTTATGTTTCAGCCAAACCTGAAGCAGTGAATGGGATGGGTCAGAATAAGGGAAGTGAAGGGAAATTTCCAGCCCGTGGCCCGTCAGCGAACTGGACGGGGCACAGGGAGGAGGGCAGGAAGCCACGGCTGGGGCAGTGAGCAGGAGCCCGAGGCCCAGGGTGTGTAGCCCCGTAACAACTGAGGGTAGTGCAAAAGCACGGAAGAAGGGCTTTTAAGTAGGTGACTGACAGCCAGTTTGGGGGTTTTAAAACCTCAAGTACCTTATACTGAAAATGAATGTAGAAAACAATATATGCACAGTTTTCAGTGTCATCAAATTCTTATTAAGCATGTGCATGCTAAATACATTATGAAATGTGCTCCAAGAATGGAAAAAATGGCCAAGAGCAGAGCCAATATATTTCATGTGTTTTGTTTCTAAATAGATGAATCATATAAACCTTTGCATAATTTAAACAGCTGTGCTAAATATCAGTGTTGCAACCTGACAATAGTAGACTTTGGCATTGTCATGCCTCAGCCTCTTTTGCCTGTGTAAACACAGGCACAGCCGTGCTGACGCGAGCAGGCCTAAACTGACACACAGCAAAACGTATTAGAAGTAGGACAGAGAAATAAATACTTCAGATTGCTCATTAGTCAAGTTAATAAAGAAATGCTCACTGAATCCAGTGATTATGCTTGGAAGAGAGAGACTAAATAACAGATGTGTTGGAATGATGGTAAGCACATACTACATTAATAAATCCAACTCTTTGGCCTATTTAATTTGGATGTGTGCTAGTTGTCCATACCACCAAAGAAGGAGAGTTAACAAAGAGCCCAATAAATTAATGTGGGGCTCCCCACAATATCTAAACTTAAGGTCAGTAGTAAAAACAGAATATAAAGGAAAAAAGAGGCGAACCCTCCAGTGATTGCAGAACTTAATGGTAACATGTTTACTTAAACATGTTTATTTAAACATGTTTCAGTATGTGTCTATGCAGATCCGCTAATTCACATATATAGCTCTTGGTACAGCATCAACTTCTTTTTTTGTGATGTTTGCTATCTGATTCTCTAAGAACCTGATGAGTTTCTTTGAGAGAGAAGTAGCAGCCCAATCTAGCTCAGCTGTACTCAATCTGAGTTGCTTTTCTACCTACAAACCCTCACTTCAAAGCAAGGAACATAATGTACAATTTTTTAATGGCTCTAGACCCAGGCACTCAGACTCTCTGCTCTGCGCCTTACCTCAGTGTAAACACCTAATCAAGATTGCCTGCGCTTCGACAATAGCAGCCAAATGCAATTGGAGAACCACAAGCCTTTGAAGTCCTCCCTGCAAAGGCCGGTTTTCTAGTCTGGGATAATGACATGCCATGATTGCTGTCTTTGTTGTATCTTTTCAGTAGAGAAGCAATTATAGGCCCCAATTTAACAGAATAGACATTACACAGCTTATGATGCTCAAAATGCAATTTCATTTGATCATTTTCTCGATTTGATTGGTATTAATAGAATAGTTCACAAAAAAAAAAAAAAATAGCTGGCAGAGGTTGTGTCCCATTCCACTTTCAAAGAGATAATGTAGAAGTATGCTTTACTTGCCCAGAGACTCTCGCTGGGTGATTCAGCCACTGAGTGCCACCAGAACAGCCGGTGGAGGGGACTATTGTGCATCCTATGCTCTCGGGGAAAGGAAGCATGGGACACTATATTTTTAATTTGTAAACTTTTCATCAGGGCTGTGTAAGAGATCCCGGTGTCATTAATTGAACAATTAATATCACCAGTGATAAACCGAATTAACTAAACCAAGTCCCCTGTATTTCTTAGACATTTACGAAAGTCAGGGAATCAACACCCTTGGGACAGATCTAAGAAAGAGCTCAACTTCTCTTTCTCCCAGCTCCAGATAACATTTCATCTGAGAAGTCACCACTTTTTGAGGTTTGAAAAAGGATTATTTCCTCACCGGCTTAGTCATCCTAGTTAGACTTTTTACTCTTGGCTTGCATTTCTCTTCCAAGACAGGGTTGATTTTTCTTTTAAATGCATCATGTTTCTATTTAACATCGTGATCATGAGGGATTGAAACCTTTGCTGTAATAATGACAAAAGTTGTAAAAATCTGATATTTTATAGTGATCCAGCGTTTCATCTTGAGCCAGCACTTGTGAGAGGGACCGAGAGATGGAAACGTGAGAAATGGCTCCTGACCTTGAGCAGTAGCATTCATAGTTCCAAACTTTCATGTCAGCACGAGTTAAACTGTTCCATGATGTGAAGTTTTCGATTTGCAGAGCAGGTGAATCATTCAAAGCCTGGTGATTACTTCCATTCATAATCAGAAGAACACCATGATCAAATAGCACATTTTTGTTCCTTTTTCAGGAGTAAAAATTCAAGCACAAAAATATTTTAGCTTCATTTTTTCGCATTTTCGGATCAACCTTTAAGCAAACGTTTACACCGTCTGTCTGCCTTATTTCTCTCTATGTAAGTACGGGAATTGTGAAAGTTACTTCAGTGGAATTAGTAGAGAGAGTTCAGGTAGAAATAAGCTTCCACCCAAAATAACACAAACAAAACGTCGTCTCTTTTGTCCCAGGGAAGCCACAGTGAGTGATAGGGTTATGAGAGTATCTTCCCTGTCAAATATTTACTTATCAATTCATATTTGACAAATATTTTTACCTCCTCTGTACTGAATACAAGTCTCCATAGGTAAGAAGTGGAAGTAAGCAGAAAGGGGGAATTTGAACACAACAGAACAGATTCCAAATCCCACGTTCCGTCCAGTTTCACACGTTGCTGCTCCTCACAGTACTACACAGCCCAGCAGGGGAAACTTATTAATAACAACGCAAGTGTAGACTCCTGAATCTGAATTTACAAATGAATCACATCAGTTCAGAAAGGAGAAACTTGACAGCATTTACAGGTGATGAACCAGAGAGTGGGCATAGCAGGAGCGGCAAAGAAATATTGAGAGAGGGTCTGTAAATAAGAGGAGGCTCAAGAGGGACACCTGGGTCAGCTTCTACCAGTGTAAGGCTGTCGTCTGAAAGAGGGATGGACCGATTCAGTGGTATTCCAGAGGGCAGAGGGATAGAAAATACGAAAAGACATATTTCTGCTCGTGTAAGGAAGAGCTTTCTGGCATTTAAGTTGCTCAGTGATGGAACAATATGTTTATCATGCAGGAACAGAGATTTCTTCTCTCCTCCCCTTAGATCTTTAAACATGTGCTAATACTCACATGTGACTCCCGCCAGGAGGTGGGCATGTGTTTGGGCAGAGAGTGGGGGAACATCTTCTAGGGATGATATGGAGGTACTGGAGGTTGAACTGGATTTTCTCCAGAATCTTTTCCAACGTTAAGATTGTAGAACTTTAAATTTGTTTTCTGTGATGCATCCTTATGGCTAGAATTCCACATGGCACAGAGACTGTCTGATTTCTTGATTTAAAACAAATAGCCAATGGAGGCAATGAAGGACCCTGGGATACTTAGGGGACCTAAATCCCATATAGCTGCCTTCATCTGTGGTTCCCTAACCTGGCTACAGATTAGACCCTCCTGGAGAACTTTTCTTTTTTCATCTTCATTATTAAAAAGTGGATGGGGAGCTTTTAAAATATGCTGACATCTAGGGCCACCTCCAGAGCTTTAATTGGTTTGGGGTGGGACCAGGGCACTAGCACTTTTTAAAAGATTCCTAGGTTTTCCTAATATCTAAAGTTGAAGGCTGGGTGCGGTGGCTCACTCCCATAATACTAGCACCCTGGGAGGCCGAGGCGTGTGGATCGCTCAAGGTCGGAAGTTCGAGACCAGCCTGAGCAAGAGCGAGACCCCGTCTCTACTAAAAATAGAAATTAATTGGCCAACTAAAAATATATAGAAAAATTAGCTAGACATGGTAGCACATGCCTGTAGTCCCAGCTACTTGGGAGGCTGAGGCAGAAGGATTGCTTGAGCCCAGGAGTTGAGGTTGCTATGAGATAGGGTGACGCCATGGCACTCTAGCCCAGGCAACAGAGTGAGACTTTGTCTCAAATAAATAAATAAATAAATAAAGTTGAGAACTACTGATCTCCACCATTCAAATTCACTGAGTACCGAAACTACAAATTCTGCAGATCTAGGATGGTATTTTAAATGTGAGTTTGCTTAGTAGAATTGTTAAATGTGCAGGTTCTGGAGTTAGACTGCCCGGCTGCTTTACTTACTAGCTGATGATCCTGGGCAAATTACTTAACTTCTCTGTACCTTTGTTTTCTCATTTGCAAAAAGGGTATAATAATATTAATACATGTCTGATAAGGTTGTTGTGAAGATTAACTGATATATTATATGCTAAGGGCCTAGAACAGCTAGTGCCACACCATGAGCATTACATGTATATTAATGATTTCTGTTGTTGTTGTTATCTTGGAGTACAGTGTTATTTCACGGTGTTTCTACTGGCACAATCAAACATTACTTGCAGCATCCAGTTAACATAACCATTCTAAAATTGGGTCCTCTGAGTATGCATTGAGTATTTAAAGTAAGTAGTAGTTTAACCTCAAAGTACCAGTTCTCCCTTCATGCTTGCAAGAGCAAATAGTGTTTATTCCCATTTTCCTTGGGAACAACCCGGGTCCTTGAGGACTGAAGAGATGAATCCCTAATAAAACCTAGCCCTGCAGGATCTCTTTCTAAAGTACACAGACCTAAGCCTCGTGGCTCTAAGACTGAAATGAATTCAGTTAACATGTTGTATGTGTTTTACCCACCTAGATCTCCTACTCCATCAGAGTAACTGACAAGACATCTATTCAAAATGCCAAAGAGACTGAAAATGCTGCCATCGATCCTGAAGACAAATGGCATCAAAGAGCACAACAGCTAAAGGTTACCTGCTAGATTGCATTTTAAGTGTGTTTCCAGCGATACTGCTGAATATAAGCAATGCTTGTAACTGAGTTCTTATCACTTAAGGGTTCATTTTTATGCCTGACAATAGGTACCCACCTTCCCATGGGTAAAACTGGCTTCTGCCCAGATGAACCATTGTTTGTTCAGCCGGCCCTACCTGTTTTTCCAAAAGTTCTATTGCATAGAAGAAAATCATACCACACTCTAAACATACAGAGTTAAAATCCCTCCAGAAGGAAGGCATGGAAAAATGCAGGAAAAATCACAGTTCCAAAGTATTGCAAATCAATATCCAATTCTGTACTGCCTCCCAAGTCTGTTTCCTTTTGGAGTTGGCAGTTGCATATGATGTCTCGGAAGGGGAACACTATCTCTAAAAACGGATGGGAATCCCCAGAGCCTCACTAAACTCTCGTTCTTAGGATGTGAACGCTTACCAAGTAGTAATTTAACATGACAACACCCTTTTTGGCCATGGGTTTACTACTTTGAAATCATAAACATGATTGCTGGCAAGGTTTTTCTGAAATTGTCCCCACCGACTGTTTTTCCAGAAGAAACAGAAAAAAACACTAGCAGTTGATTTCTTTCTTGAGCCAGTGTATGCAGTTGTGTGGGGTCATTCTTGCACCAAGTTTGATCCCTGCTTAGGAAAGGATGAGACCTTTGACATCACTGAGCCCATAGAGCCTGTTGACATCATCAGTTAAAACCATGTACAGTGGTTAACGTAATAATAAAAAATAGCAAAGTTTGTCCCAGCTTCAGAGAAGAGAGAAAGGGAGGCCAGCCCAAATTATTTCTCTTTCTCCCCAGTGGCCTCCAGGCAAATCTTAAGAGATGCAAAAAAAGAAATAAAAGCAGTCTGGCCCAGCGCGGCGGCTCACACCGGTAATCCTAGCACTTTGGGAGGCCGATGCCGGAGGATTGCTTGAGTTCAGGAGTTCGAGACCAGCCTGAGCAAGAGTGAGATCCCATCTCTACTATAAATAGAAAGAAAATTAGCCAAACAACTAAAAATGGAAAAAAATTAGCCAGGCATGGTGGCGCATGCCTGTAGTCCCAGCTACTCGGGAGGCTGAGGCAGAAGGATCTCTTGAGCCCAGGAGTTTGAGGTTGCTGTGAGCTAGGCTGATCCCATGGCACTCTAGCCAGGGCAACAAAGTGAGACTCTGTCTGAAAAAAAAAAAAAGAATACGGATTTAACCATAGTTTGGCCTTATCTCTTGAATATTTTCCAAGTTTCTGTGTTTTAAATCAGGAGCCTTTGCATCTTTGATACATGAAAATATTTCCAGTTGCCAAGGAAAGACAATCCTGTGCAAGTTTACTTAATAAACTGTGAAGTTGGAGGTAGTGTGGAAGTTTTAGGGTTGAGATAGCCTAGATGCTCTATGATGTAATCAAAGATTTTGTTTTATTCGCATCCCTCAATTTTGCCTTCCAGAGGATATCGGCTTTAAGTTAAGGTTGGCTCCTGGGAGTATGTGTGCTTTGCTCACCTCCATGTAGAGAAAACAAGCCTTGATTGTTTGAGAGAGCAAGGGAATTTTTCAGATGCTCCCAGAGAACTACTTTTTGTCTTGTAGGTTTTGAGTTATGTGGTCATCCATTAACCTGAAACTATGCTTTGTGAGTGGGATTATGGTTCACTGAGCATGAACATATACTTGACTCCTAGAACTAGTGATGACTTGGTTTCCCCTAAAGTACATGTGCTACATATGGGTGGTATAGTTATGTAAACAAAAATTAGGATAATTATGAAGAGAAGAGGAACTATGAGTCAGGACACCACTATCTACCTCACCTGCCCTCTGACCACCTGTCAGGCCAAGCAGCTTTCCATCCTTTCTTGAATCTTGACAGACATACTCATTCAAGTTGTTTCTTCATCTTTGTTCATTCTTTGACACAGCAAATCTCTCATCCCTGGGCCTCCTGCTAACTGTCAAAGCTCCTATAAAAGTCTGAGTTGAACTCTACAGCCTGAGGGTTCTGGAGGCTTGGTGATTGTACTAAGTGGATTGTGAAGTAGATTATAGTAAAAATTGAGGAGGCTTTCTTTTGCTTTTCAGTACTACCACTATTGCTTCTAGTATGACTGGGAACTCCATAAACCTATACAGAATGGAGACCATGCTATTTTATTTACCTTATGTCTAAGGAAATGTTTGCATTTTCCCTTAGCTTAATGTAAACCTGACAAAAGGTTTACAGATATAGATTCATAAACTGTTAAATATAGAAGAGACTTAACCTTACTTAATGTGTTCATTTTATAGCCAAGGAAATAGGAGTTCAGACAGGGAAAGTGATTCCTCTAATTCATGGCAGAGGTATGCTTTATTTCATTCCATATTCTTTTTACTCAAACACAATTTATATTAAACTTTACAACTTATAAGGTTTTTCATATACTGTCAGCTCTTGACTATTTGGAGTCAATTAACTGTGGTAAAAATAATACTACAGTTTTGGGAAAATATAAGTTAACATGAATTAGTAATCCATAATGGAAAATATCTATTTCTTGAAATTACATAACAGATATATTGCATCTGTGCAATGGGAATGCCTTCTCTCTCACCAGTGATGAGCTACTAATTTGAGTGTTGGAAATCTAACTTTTGATTCAAGATGGCAAGTGAACACACTTACTTCTTCTTGGATGTCACTGAAGTGTAACCATAAGGCTAGAAAAAGGAATAAAGGCCTTGAGAATGGGGGTGGAGGACAATGTTAGTGGATCAAATACTTTCAAGTTCTAGAAGATAGAAGGTGAATGGAAAAACAATGAAGGAACCACACATGAAACAATGCATAGATTAAGCCTGAGGTGGAGATGGGAGAATTCTTCACAGGATAGCTACAGAGAAAATCAGCAGATAAGGAGAGGAGTAGATAAGGAGAGCAAAAGTGGAAAGAAATCAAATTGATTGACTGGGATAAACAGCTTTACAATTTGCCCCTGTTCCTACTCCGCTTCCTCTTGTTTGTGCAGCTGTAGAACTTGCCCCCAGTATTGAAATAAAAGTCTATGTAAATTGAGAACCTATGCCCAGAGATGGTGGAACTCCTATATGGAACTTATGCCCTATATTGAGTGCCCCCTAATTTTGTCTGATTTTGTACCTACACTTCCATATCACCCAAACTATTAATCAGGTGTGAGAGTAAGTTTCAATGAACCAAGTGATTATTGGGGAAACATCAGCAAAAAGACTACCATTGAGCATTGAATTTAACTATAGAACTAAGAAAAAGGTGGCGTAAGTGTGACAATAATATCTAAATGTTTTATACTATGACAGTTTAGAAAGAATGCATCTAACAAAAAAATGAGAAGTGAAATAATAGAACATAGAATAACTTCGATTGTTTCATATAGTTGGGAGTCAATGGATATAATTTAAATCTGACAAATCAAGCAGCAGAAGTTTAAACATATTGAGGAGTACAAAATTAAAAGATCATATTATCTAAAATTGGATAGTGGGTATAGGGAAGAAAAGTGGGTACAGACTATTTTTTTATTCATAGAAGAGAAACAGATACTGTAAAGAAGCAAGGTCCAAAGACATAAGAATAAAGATGGTCACTCAAAGAAACAAATCCTACTAAATGTCAGAAACACTAAAATAAATTTTTTAGAAAAAAAAAAACATGAATTAAGCCCCCCATACATACGAATATATGTAAATGGGCTTATCTCATCTATTAAAAAAAGGTATTCATGTTTGGTTACAGACCAAATCCAATGCTATTATGTTATACAGAAGAGATAGCTAAAATGTAGATTAAAGGTTAAGAGTAAAAGGATGGGCAAAGGCATACTGACCAATAAAAATAAAAAGGAAATAGAAGTCATGCTCTTAATAAAGCAAGGTAGAATTCAAGCCAGAAAGCATAAGCAAGGCAAAGAAGTACACTTTACATTCTAAAGACTAATTCATAATGAAGTTATAGTACACCAAATAACAGCCCAACTTTCATAAAGCAGAAATTACAAAAGATACAAGGAGAAATATGTAAAAGTACCTTAATACCAGGAGACTTTAATTCACTTCTCTCAGTCTGAGAAATCAAGTGGACATAAAATCATGATATAGAAGACTTATGCTACATAATCAGTAAGTCTCACACATAGAAGATTTTATGCTTGATAATAGAGTATGCCATTGTACAAGTGCCATGTAACATTCATGAAAATTGAGCATATAGTGGACCAAAGGTGAACTTCAATAAATTCCAAAAATATGAAACAGATCTCTTTCCCTAAAAATAATGCATTAAGAATGGGTATTAATAGCAAAATAAATGCTGTGGCCCCTTCTTGGGGAGGAGAAGCGAACACAGAAGACAGACAACAAACGACAGACACACAAAGACGGTACAAGACTGCAGCAGCCCCTGCTATCAGCGTCTTTATTTTTAACACTGTTCTTTTGGCATCTGTCCCAGTCTACCCCAGCTTTTCCCACCGCTATTTTCTGTTCTCAGAATGTTTTCGTCTCAACATGGACGGGTTCTCACCGCTCTGCCTCAGGGAGTTGACGTTGCATCTCCTCCTTTGCCCTTTCCCGTGTGCGGGTCAAGGCGCCCTGGCTTGTTTGCAAGTCACAAGGTGTCTTGAGGCCGATCAACAAGAGACAATCCGTGTGAGAACAGGTGTTCCGAGAACTGCTTTGTTCAAACATGGCTGAGAGATGACCTGGTGTCCACCACATATATATACATATATATTTATATGGCCAGTTGCTATAAGTAAAACAGTTTTTCAAAGATAAGACCTATTCCTTCTTTTGTTAAAGAGGCCTTGCCTTAGAGATATCTCTGAACAATCTGGACCCTGATAAGAAGGGTAAAGGAGAAATCAGGACACCTCCTGCAGTTCCCCCAGCCAGGCACTGCTCCAATTGCTCGTCTCCTGACACAGCAGTTCTTGACCCTGGCTATACATTAAACTTAAAAAATTCTGTTGCCGGGCTCCTACTCCAAATCATGAATCAGAATTTCTGGGGGTGGGTCCCAGACATTGGTGTTTTTTAAAATTTCCCTGGGGAGTTCTAATGTGCACCCAGTGTTGAGTCCCACTGGCCTGACGCCTTCACCCTCAGCGAAACAGAAGCAATCCCCTGCAGAGGAGAGGAGGTTGTTCCATCCCAAGCAGTAGAAGTTTTCAGTTACCATAGCTCCAGACTAGCGGAAACCAGCAGGACAGTGCTCCTACGTGGGTGACAGATGTCGTCGCTTCAGGAAGACTCAGGACATCCTGCCCCGGTGTGTTTTACTTGTGCAGCTATTCCAAATGAATGCCAAACCCTTCCTTGGAGTCCAACTCTGCTCTAGGTTGGTTGTCTGCCCTCAGACCAAGATTTGGCACCTATGAATTGAGACTTGGTCAGAGGCACAGGGCCACTAACATAATTTGAAAAGAAAAGCAAAAAGCATTCTCCTAGATCACGTTCAATTAATTCAATAAATAGCTGTGTCCCTGGCTGCAGAGCTACAAAGGTACAGTGATTAAGAACTCTGGTTTGGGGGTCAGACAGTCCTGGGTGCTCATGCTGGCTTCACAGGGTCCAAAAGCTGTGCACTCAGCACAAGTTACCATACAAGCCTTATGAGACTTTTTCTGCCCACAAAAATTCCTGGAAAATAGTTACATTATAGTCAAACCTTACAAAGTCTCTCCTATTGTACAGTGGTCTCTCAATTACTTTATTATAAAAAAGTATTTGCTTCAAACATACATCCTTAGATGACCTCAATTAATGCAAATTTGGGGTGTTTATAGAAGCCACCTCACAAAATCAGTTTTTTTTTTAAAAGGGGCAGAGAAATTTTTCATTTATATTTTGGTAAAAAAAAAACCCATATCATAAAATTTACCATCTTAATTATTTTTAGGTGTTAAGTATGTTTACGTTGTTGTGAAACAGATTTCCAGAACTTTTCCATCTTTCAGAACTGAAACTCTGTACCCATTAAACAACAACTCCTCTTAGCCTCCTATCCTCAACCGCTGGTAACCGCCATTCTACTTTCTGTATCTATGACTTTGACTACTTTAGATACCTCATATAAATGGAATCATACAGTATTTGTAGTTTTGGGACTAACTCATTGCACTCAGCATAACAACTTCAAGGTTCATTCATGTTGCAGCATGTGTCAGAATTTCCTTCCTGTTTAAGGCTGAATAATATTCCATTGTACATGTATACCACATTTCTTCATCCATTCATCCTTCGATGGACACGGGTTGCTTCTACCTCTTGGCTATTGTGAATAATGTTACTATGGACATGGGTGTACAAATATCTGTTTGAGGCTTTACTTTCAATTCTTTCGGACACACACCCAGAAGTGGGGTTACTGGATCACATGGTAGTTTTTTTTTAAATTTTTTGAAGAACCACCATAGTGTTTTCCACAGTGGTTGCACCATTTTACAATACCACTATTAGGGTTTTTTTCTCACATCATTTTGACACAAAATAAGGTTTTTATTTCCCCTCCTGACACTGACCAACTCTCCAACTTTCCGGACACCAACTAGGTGTTCTACAATCTCATTAAAATCTGCCACAACCTAGAGTTAGCATCACACTCTGCAGGTTTAAGGGCCCAGTCCCACAAGACTACACTTGCTCATAAGGCCTGGGCCAGTCATAAGCACTAGGACCCCAGGTTACTCAAACTTCTGTCCAACATAACTACCAATTTAGGGGGTTCCCTCCTCCAGGTTTGGTAATTTGCTAGAATGACTCGCAGAACTCAGGAAAGTGCATCGCTTACAGTCACCAGCTCATTATATAGGATACAACTCAGGAACAGCCAAGTGGACGAAGTGCAAAGAGCAATGTGTGGGGATGGGGGAAGCAAGGAGCTTCCATGCCCACTCTGGGTGCACCGCCCTCCCAGCACCTCAGGGTGCTCACCAACCCAGAATCTCTCCAAACCCCATCATTGAGAGGTTTTTGTGGTTTCATATGTAGGCACGTGTAGGCATGATTGATTAAATCCCTGGCCACTGGTGATGAACTCAATCTTCAGCCCTTTTTCCCACCCCAGAGGGTGAGCACTGGGGCTAAAAGTTCCAAGCTTCTAATCAAGGCTTGGTCTTTCTGATGACCAGTCCCCATTCTTAAGCCACCTAGGGGCCTCCCGAGTCACCCCATTAGAACAAAAGCCACTCCTATCCCCTTATTTATAACTTGGGAAATTCCAAGGACTTTAGTAGCTCTGTGCCAGGAACCAGGCACAAATACCAACTGTCTTTCTTTACAATATCATACCCACCGGCAGTGCACAAGAGCTCCGGCTGCTCTACACCCCTGCAACACTGACTGCTTTCTAGTTTTTGATAGTAGCCAGTGGCAGGGAAATCTTACACAGATTTATTCTTTGTATAAATGTGTGATATGACCACATATATTCAATTGCTTGATGTTGTAAACAAGGTTTTAAAAAATTCCTTTGAAAATCAATAGGCAGGGTATTTATGTAGCAGAAACCATGAATTACAAAACAAAAACCAAAGTCTTTAAAGGGTTATGTAAATGGGTACTTGTTACTTGTAATGACATTTTTAGTACACCATAATGTGCAGATTCAAAAAGTGCTTCTGAATTAGCATATTGTATTTAAAAATGTAATTCTAATTAAATTAATAATTAGGATATGTAGCTATTTGGCTTTTTCATTTACATTCCTAAAAATTAATATAGTCATGTTGTCCAAAACTTTTTTTAGAAAGTCCTCTTGAGAAAAATGGAGGAGAGACTTATATTTAAGATCATATAAATATTTGAGTAAAATGACACTTAACCTCCCTATCTTGGATTTCTTCATGTGTAATTCGTGGTTTCCACTACAAAAACATGATTTTCAGGAAGTCTTTCTCTTCCCAGAAAACCAGGACAGGCAAGTAGGAGGGTAGCAGGAGAAGGAGAGAGTTCCTTGCGAGTGAGATAATCTGTTGAAGAGTGGATCTGATGGAATACACTAGTCTCCCACCACTCATCTGTGGTTTCAGTTGCCTGCAGTCAACCTCGGTCCCAAAACAGGTGCACACAGTACAATAAGAAATTTTGAGAGAGGAGAGAGATATCACAGTCACGTAACTTTTATTACAGGATATTGTTATAATTGTTCTATTTTATTATTATGTATTGTTGTTAATCACTTACTGTGCCTAATTTATAAATTAAACTTTGTTATGGATATGTACGTATAGGAAAAAAAATAGTGTACATAAGGTTTGGCACTGTTTAAGGTTTGGGGAATCCACTGGGGGTCTTGGAACACATGCCCCGTGGATAGGGGAGACTTCTGTATAGGCCTGCAAGGAAAGTACAATGGTTTGAAAAAGCCCATAATGCCCCGGGGAGTGAAAGGATAAAAAAGTCTTAGAGTATCAGAGGCAACGAAGAACTCCAACCAAAGTTAAAGAACATGAACTTGTGATGGGGCAGACAGGTCAGGAGAGGCTGAGGCATGATCCTGGGAAAGAGATGGTCTGGCAGACTGCTAGTTGCTTCCCCCAACTGTATTCACTTTTTCTTCTAGACTGTAGTGCTTTAGCTATTATTAAATATTACCAAATATTACATGGGTACCTAATTAGAGATTACATTTCCCTGCTTCTCCTGCAGCCAAATGTAACAGTGTGACTTTGTCCTCACAAAATACGAATGATGTAAATTCTTCATGCCTTGCTTTGAAGGAAATCACTTTCCTTGTGTAGGTATGTGGACGTGGAAGTTAACCAATCTGGCCACACTGATGAGAACAGCACCCTGGGAGAGGCAGGGCAACAAGAGCAAAATGATGAAAGGAAGCTGGGTCCTGAGATGGCTTTTTGGAGCAGAGCTGCCATATGGACCTAGAGTAACTAGTTCTAGACTATCCTGTGATATTTTTATTTAGTTTAATACTGTTTTATTTAATTTTTCATTTAAGTCACTGTGCTGGAAACTTCTTTGCTACAGCAGTTTAGTGTTTAATTACTATAGATGGGAAATCAAGTCTGAAAGAACAGATAACTGATACACACAGAGCCCAGGTGTTCCGTGTGGCTGGAATAGTAAAATTACAATCGCCAAAAATATTTTATATAAAATTACTCTCACCCATTTAAAGTATACAATTCAAGGGTTTTTAATAGTTGTACAGCCATGAAGCCACCACCACAAATAAGATGTCTTTGGTCACTATAATTTGCATTTTATATAAATGGACCATATAGTATGTAGCTTTGTGTCCCTTTTGTTTTGCTCAGGATAATGATTTTGAGATTTTTATTGCATACATCAGTAGTTTGTCCATTTTTACTGCTGAGGAGTATTCCACTGAATGGCTATATCACATTTTCTTTATTCATTGCCATTTATGGACATCGTAATCAGTTGATTTCTATTATTCATCCATCAAGAGTGACTCCAAATGTGATGTCATTCCTTCTACATTCAAATTCATTTTCCAGTGGTTGAGCAGTCCCTAAGCAACAGCTCAGTGCCTAACACTGCAGCAGTTTCTAGGTTGGCTTGCCAAATTTCCATTGATTCAGTCAATAAGGAGATGAGTCCAATGGATTCAGATAGTTTATTATTTATAGAGACAGCAAAAGCAAGATCAGCATGGTGTCTACTTCCATCTCCCCGGTCCAAAAGGATGACACTGAATCAGAGAAGCCAGATGATAGACATTTCAAGTGGTAGATCACTCTGCCACGCAGGAACGAAATCTAAACCATAGTAATGCAGTTTTATAGACTTACACAGAAGCCTGCAGCTGTGCCCTCAGGGTGAAATGCAAAGTTCTTTGCTCAACTGAAACTAGAGCAATTGGTGAGAAATGACCTTGTAGTAGTTTCCCAAAAAACAGAGATGAAAAACTGTCTTATGGTAGCTTTTACCTTGCTCATCTCCTTTGCATTAGGAGCAATCACAGGGCACTCTACCCAAAAGTGGGGAAATAGATGTTGGGGCTACCTGACTACAGTCTACATGGCATGCATGGAAACATGCCAGGTGGCCAGGATGCCACGGCAAGCTGTTCCCTATTCTCATCTGATGCAACAGTGAAATCCTAAGTCACATGCTGTAGCAACAACAAAATGCACTGGCTTGGTAGTCAAGTGATTAGCAGAATCAATTTGTGTAATTCACTGACCTTAAGATTCCTCATATATAAGAGTAGCACCTAAATAAATTCCAAGGTCACTTCTATTTCATTTGAATCAATTCAGACTTGTGACCAAATGATTCTCATTACATTCATGATGCTAGGCAGTTATAACCTGATATTCAGGTTTCACCTCAGTAAATCATACAATCTTCCTCAAGTCTTGTAACAAACAAAGCATAGTGAATAGGAACTAAGCAAGTAAACTCTTGGGTTTCTAAGTCTTAGGACGACACTTTCCCCCTGGGAGGGTCTATGGGATCTCCTTTTGTCAATTATTGGAAATATAGTGGCAACTGAGAGAGCTGCCTCAGGAATACTATCCCTCAGATATACCATATCCCATAATGGTGGCCTATCACTGAACAAAGCTGACATCACTTGCAGCTTCTATTCTAGAGATCTACTGTTCCAGGGATAGTCCCAAAGACCAAAGCTGATCCACGCACAAGTCCCACTGGTCCCAGTGAGTTATACTGGTCCCAGTGAGTTATATTACATCATCATGATGAGTCAGTGAGGCACCAAACTCCCTGAGTGATTTAATTCTATCACTGTACATTCACCTTAAGGAAGTTAAGTTTGTCTGGCCAAAAAGTACTATCTGAAAACCCTATTTGAAAATACATAAAGTGTGGGAAACATTGAAAAAGGTAAACAAACTTCAGAAGGTTGTTTAAGATGTTGTGCTTTAATTCCCTAATTTAGCCAGTGTGGTAATCAGCTGAAGGTGCTGACGAGAGCCTTGTACTGAGACTGCCTTTTGAACAGAATCTCCCAGGTTAAGTCAATACAAATGAATTTACTCTGTTTATATTTATTCTCAGGAGCTGCTTTTTCAAAAGGTAAGGCCAGCTCACCAAAGCAACTTGTTTCCCCAAGAAGTAGGCACAGCATGTATTTTTATGTTCTCTCAACTTCCTCTTATCCCCTTTTTTTCTTCCTTCTTTCTTTACAAACTAGAAAGCGGGCTAAGTGTTTTGTTTGGCATGTAGTACTTTAAAAGTATTAATTAGTGGCTGATATTTAGAAAGAAAGATACAGTATTTTTAAAAAATGGACTTCCAGCCAGGCGTGGTGGCTCACGCCTGTAATTCAAGCACTTTTAGAGGTCGAGGCAGGAGATCACTTGAGGCCAGGAGTTCCAGACCAGCCTGAGCAACATAGCAAGACCTCATCTCTACTAAAAATAGAAATATTAGCTGGGCACAGTGGTGCACACCTGTAGTCCCAACTACTTGGCTGAGAGGCAGGAGGATGGCTTGAGCCCAGGAGTTTGAGGTTGCAGTGAACTATGATGATGCCACTGCACTCTAGCCCAGGTGACAAAGTGAGACCCTGTCTCAAAAAAAAAAAAAAAATCAATCAATGCAGGTGAGTAGTGGCCACCCCTGGATGGGTGGGCTAGGTGCTCTCTAATTCACCAGGTTTCCCACCAACACTGCTTTACTCATTAATGTACCACTAGTGTTCCATTTGTGTTTGTCATTCCTACTCGATAGCTCATGTCTCCTAGCCTTTGAGGCCATAAGGTGCCAGGCCCTTTAGGAGCCCCAGACTAAGCTGTCATGACTATCCTACTAAAGAGTCAGCCTGGTGAATGAACACACTTTTCTGGCGGCACAGGGCTTTTAGAGCTGAACAATCTCCCAGTCTGATGGAAGAAACTGATAACTATTAATATGGCACAATGAGTTATGTATGGCAGAGTAAATAAAGGGAGCAACAGGAGACCAGAGGAGGTGAAGTGAACCATTTTAATCTTGCCATATTGACCATAAGGGCCTAGGGAAGCGTCTAACCTAGACTTCCGGAGTAAGCTGAAGCCCAAAGGGTAAAGAGGAATATATTATAAACACAAACGGTAAGGAAGAGGGACTAACATGCAATGTGTTGCTGGGAAGAGACAATGAGAGTTCAGATACTCGGAGCGGAGGGTGACAAGAAACAAATAGTGAAAGATGAAGGTTAAGACGTAAGTGACGGTCAACTTAAGACTCCGGTAAGTCAATTTAAGTACTGTGAATTTTATCTTAGGGACAATGAACCACTGACAGATTTTAAGCAAAGGGTAAGGTCGCTGAGACTCTGAGAAGTGATTTGTCTAAGGTATACAATTAAGAACATAGCCAGAAAATGAACTAACTCCTAATTAACTAATTCCTAATGAATTAACTAGTTCCCCTTTGTCCGATAGCTACCGCTGACCCGCCAATTCAAAGGACAAGGCACAGGCTTCTAACTTGTCACTGGCACTGCGGAAATGGCCTAAGCGTTCAACCGGAAGCAAAAACTGACTGCTGCGCGCGCCACCTAACGGCCGGCTGGAGCGAAGCTAAGCCCGGAAAGTGGCAACACCGGAAGGGGATGGCTACTTCCGGTAATATCGCAAGGGAGCAGGAGCTCAAAGGGCGAGTCTCGAAGATCCGGCAAGTTTGCCTAGCGAGCTCGGCTCTGCGACGTCGCATGCCTGCTTTTGCGCAGGCGCGGGGGCTACTGCGCAGGCAAGCGCGTACACAAAAGCGTGCGCGCGCCCGTTCTGCTGCCGGCGTGGCGGTGCTGTTCGGCGGGTAAAGCCTTTGGAGCTGTAACGCAGGCTTTTGTTCTCTGAACTACAACTCCCAGCGTGCCGGGCCCCTCATCTTGGTGCTAGGTGTGGTTTCCCAGGATAGGATAAAAAGAAACTTAAGTGACGATGACGTACCAAACAGGAAAAAAATTGAATACGTTGTTTAAGCGCGTCCTTCACAGAAGCCCCAGTGGCCTAATGGATAAGGCATTGGCCTCCTAAGCCAGGGATTGTGGGTTCGAGTCCCATCTGGGGTGAATTAGCTTTTCGTGTCTAAAACTCTTTTCCTTTCTTATACAATGATACCAAAATCTGCCAACTTTATTTTACTTTATCCAAATGAGAAGCGTGTATTTGTGGTTTTACTACATGTTGGGGTGCAGTTCTCGAGAACCAGCATGCTCCTTTTCCTTCCTCTGAGCCGTAGCTCCCGTAGGGTTTTTGAGAAGTCTGTCAATTTGTTGAATTTTGATATCTCGTCTAGAAATCATTACAAAAATATCTTCTCAGCGTGTTCCATATCAAATCCACACTCACTCCTGCTAGGCCCGGTTCTCTGGAGATTCAACGGTCGGTCACCTGGCGGCGTCTTAAATGACGCAGTCAGGAAAGGACCTCCTTTCCCCTCGCCGGCCTGTCTCAGCGTTTCAGGACCTGGTACTCAGTTACATTCGGCCTTCGTTTGCTTTTCTCTAAACTGGTTAGGGCGCCGCTCGGCGTTCGATGAATATGTCTTGGTAAAACAGGGAAGTGAGACGTTCCACTGCCCGTCAGTCGATAGGGGGAGCCGGTAGTCTGGGTCCGACCGTACCATTAAGCGCCTGGGCGCGGGGGGGTGGGCGCGCGCGCCGTGGCGCGGCCAGCGGGGGTTTGTCAGGCACCAGGCTCCAAGGGCAGGAAAATGGCGGCCTTAGGGTCACCGGCGCGCACTTTGCGAGGCCTCCTGCGGGAGTTGCGCTACCTGAACGCGGCTACCGGCCGACCCTATCGCGACTGCGCGGCCTATCGGTACCTCATGAAGGCTTTTCGTGCACATCGGGTACGGAAGCCACGTCCCTGGTGCCCCGCGCGCCCCAGGAAAGGAGGAAGAGTGGGGTGCGGGCGGGGGTGGGGAGCGCCGAGTCTCCTGCGTTTCTGAGGCCGCCCCTCCAGCGAGCCCCGCGCGGACCAAACTCAAGCCCCCGGCTCCATGCTGTGGCCTGCACCCAGGGACCAAGCGAGGCCGGGCCGGGCGCAGAGTCGCCCTGGGGACGTCGTTCCTGTCCTCCAGAGGGGTGGAGCCGCCCCGAAGGACTTCATTGGCTGGTCTGTGGCCTGTGCGGAGGGGAGAGTGGGAGGAAAGAGGAATGGAGGAAATGGAGGGGGAAGAATGAAGATGGGCTTGGTGAAGGGAGGTGCGCCCCTAGACTGTCCGACACCGTTCACCGTTACCCTAGAAGAACTGCTCTGAGAAGCAATTTTTTGAGGCTCAAAAAAACTGTAGGGAGGTGAGGAATATTGGGAGCTTCTTGAAGAGCAGGAACTGTTTTATTTATGTTGTAGTCCCCTGCACCATTAAGAAAATGGTGCCTTGTAGAGCGGTGCGAGAAACCTGTAACGAGGTTGTACCATCAGCTAAAGCATTAGCTTGGTATATCACCAGGAATATTTTTTACTTCTGTAGCATATAAGTCTAAACATGCGGGAGGCCATCCCCTGGGCAATACCGTGGTGAACCCCACGCTCTCCATTCCCCCTTAGGCAAGAGCCAGTGGAAGATACTTTCATTTTTTAAATGGGGAAGTTGAGGCTCAGGGGCAGTGACCTGTACAAGGACTCACAGAACAATAACTAGAACCTAGGTTACCAGGCTCCCAAATAGGATTCTTACACTTAATTGCTGCCTTTGGCGTTATAGATCTGGCTTGGAAAGAGGTTGCAACCTGTCTCAGAAATAGTAAATGAGAGAGTCCCTAAAGCTTGGGCTTTGGGGAAGGACACTTGGTATCCTTGAGCAAGACGGGAAAAGGAAGACCCATCATCTTGACTGAATTTCTGAGCCATGGAAGTCAGAATGCAAAATCTTGGAACTAAAATTCACCAAGTTTTTAAAAAATCACAATGTTAGATACTATGCTAGGAACTTTGGCTAAACACGAAGAATAAGCTGCACTTGGTCCTGTCATTTAAGCAACTTACAGTCCACCTGAGGAGGCCTGTAATGAAGGACTTAGAACAAGTAAGTGTTAAGGGTGTAGACAGCAGAGGGCAGCGGTAAAAAGAAGGGGTAGTTAGGGAAAGCTTTCAGGAATAAATTAATTGGGGACCTGAAGGATAAATTGCAGTTGGCAAGTAAACGGGGTTTAGGGAAATTCAAGATCCAGGTATAAAAGCTGCAGAATGGAAAGCCTGGAGAGGAGAAGAATTGACTGTTGAGGATGGTTGAGTCTTAGGGTGCGGAGGTAAAGTGAGGAAGAAGAGGTGGTAGGCAGGAATTTAAATTTTATTGTAGGTGTAATGAGAGGCCATTCTAAGATTTGTGAGGAGGTGACATGATTACATTAATAGTTGTGCCTTATGGAAGTAACGTTATTCTTGAGAGAGACTTGGTAATGGCTCTGAAATTCCTTGGAAATACATACAAAATTCATGCTAAAAATTCTGGAAACACCACTCTGTGGAATGCATGTGAGGATATGAGGAATGGTTTCTATTCCCTTCTGGCTCAGAGTTAACTCAATGATAGTCTATGCCTATTTTCTCTATCCTTTCCCTAGGGAGAAGGGAGGAAACTCTGCTTTCTCCTTCGGGAAAATGTAGCGTTCATTGTATTTGGTCTCCGTGGTTCATTTACTGTGTCCTGTATGCTGCTGACCCTCTTCTCCTGACGTCTTATGACTCAGGCTCAACCGCATCAAGATCAGTGTTCTCCTATCCTACATTACCCTGCAATTCCTGTTTCAAATACTACAGATTTGGGCTTATATGATAGAAATGGATGCCACCCTTTGTTAATACTTCGACATTGGTGTCAATGTGAAAGTCTCATAACATTTTAGTTAAAAAGTTAAATTTGGCCGGGTGCAGGGGCTCACACCTATAATCCTAACACTTTGGGAGGCCGAGGTGAGAGGATCACTTGAGGCCAGGAGTTTGAGACCAGCCTGGGCAACATAGTGAGACCTGGTCTCTACAACAAATAAAAAAAAAAGTTACCCAGGTAAGTGTAATAGTGTGTGCCTGTAGTCCCAGATACTCGGGAGGTTGAGGCAGGAGGATCCTTTGAACCCAGGAGTTTGCAGTGAGCTGTGATGATACCACTGCACTCTAGTCTGGGGCAACAGAGCAAGACTCTGTCTCAAAAAAATAAAGTTAAATTTGATTAAACCAGATGAATTTGAACAGCTAATAAGTGCCATATTCACACATATGATCTGCAGATCTTAAACCACACATTCTAATTTTCAGATTCTAGTCCTAGATATTCCTATAGGGAAGGAAAGGGGATCATGTAGGCAGTGGTGCCCAGAAACTAATCCACACTTGGGCATGGCTCCTTCATTCGTTCAAGGCTATGTACACATCCCCATCTCACCATTCCTTTCTCACAAGCTCAGAACACAAAACTAGTCAAGTAAAAGACTGTATTAATCTCAAAATTAAGTATGATGGAAAAACAAAGTTTGGAGTCATTGGGGACTCTAAAATGGATATGGAGTTTCCAGCTTCTTAAACTCATTAGAATCTAGATTTTTCAGATGGATAAGTAAGTACAGTCATCCCTCAGTATCTGTGGGTGACTGGTTCCAGAACCCTCCTGCCCACCCCCAGAATACCCAAATCCAAAGATGCTCAAGTCCTTGATGTAAAATGGCATAGTATTTGCACAGGACACAAGCACATCCTATATACTTTAAATCATCTCTAGATTACTTATAATAAATAATATAATGTAAATGCTGTGTAAATAGTTGATGTATTGTTTAGGGAATAATGACAAGGAAAAAAAAGTTTATACACGCTCAGTACAGACTCAAACATTCTTGTTTCTTTCTATTTTTGATCCAAGGTTGTTTGAATCCAAGGATGCAGAACCCACAGATACGGAGGGTTGACAGTATAATTAAGTAATACGAATATAAGCATATTTTATATGTAAAACTTTGATTTGTTACTATTGAAGACAAAGTATTATGTCTCAGACAGAATAAGTTTTCAATTTTCATTGAACTAAAAGGTTTGTGCCACATTAACCAAAGCCACACAAACATAAACTAAAGCAGTTCTTCATTTGTTTGAAATGGGGAAAGTTCCATATTATGTTCCTTAGGTGACATTAATGATCATCTCTGCCATTAACCAATCACTGAGCATCTCTGGGCTTTAGTTTTCTTATTTATAAAATGAAGCAGTTGAAACTACATGACTTCTTCCAGTATTAAAATATAGGGACATTCAATGAAACCCCGTTTAAAAATCCTGATTAACTAGAGGTCAGCTTTCATAATAAACAGTTATAGAGTGGGTTTATAAGTGTATTAAATATACACATATACATGTTTGTAAATTCCTCTGTGCAGTTTACTGTCACTCTAGAGAACACTAGTTTATTAACTCTTTCTTTGTGGACCTGTATCTGGGGTGTTAATGGAGTTTCTGACTTGCTACTCCTCCAGGTCACCAGTGAGAAGTTATGCAGAGCCCAACATGAGCTTCATTTCCAAGCTGCCACCTATCTCTGCCTCTTGCGCAGCATCCGGGAACACATGGCTCTTCATCAAGAATTTCATGGCAAGGGTGAGCGCTCAGTAGAAGAGTCTGCTGGCTTGGTGGGTCTCAAGTTGCCCCGTCAGCCTGGAGGGAAGGGCTGGGAGCCATGAACATGGAGAGTTTCCTTGGATGCTGCATTCATATGAGAATTTAATGATTTCTATCAATATGTATTTATCATTAAATTTTTTTTAAAGTTTAGGGTTTTTTTCCTGTAATTTTGTTGACTGAATGGTTCTTGGGAATTAACTGGAGGTTTCTTCTTTACTCTGAGAGTATTTACTGAACTTCTCACACTAGGCTGATTCATGTTCTTTACTTTTAAAATGATTAGTTTTTTTATTATAAAAGTAATACAAGCTTTTAGTTTTAAGGAATTCAAATGTTATAAAAGTAAGCCTTCTTTTCTTGTCCCTCATCCCTCCCCTCTTCTATCCTCATTACCAGGTGGCAACCATTACTAACAGTTTGATGTGCATCCTTCCAGATATTTGCTATGCATTTACAATTATAAGTAGAAACCTTATTTTAAAAATATACAAATATGATGTGTTAGGGTCCTGGCAGGAAATAATTGGCACACTCAAATAGGGTTATTGAGGAGAGTTAAAGGGATATATAAAGATTTGGGCTGAATTAAGGTCAAGATGGTGATGCTAAGGGACTAACAGCAGTGGGGAGCCCTTGCCTCCATAGGCCTGACAAGTGCTGGCCCTTAGGTGGAGGAAATGGCCACAGCTCAACTGTAGCCCACAGGGAGGAAGTCCAGGGAGAAGGGGAGGGAATGAGCACTCTGACATCTTCTACTTCCTAATCATATAAAATTATTTTTCCTCTTGAGCTCCTTAGCTTGATAAATGGCTCCACCATACACTTGGCTAATCAAGTCCAAAACTTGGGCTTTGGGGTTGGCCCAGTGGCTCACGCCTATAATCCTAGCACTCTGGGAGGCCAAGGGGGGAGGGTTGCTTGAGCTCAGGAGTTTGAGACCAGCCTGAGCTAGAGTGAGACCCTATCTCTACTAAAAATAGAAAAATTAGCTGGGTGTCATGGCCCACACCTGTAGTCCCAGCTACTTGGGAGGCTGAGGCAGGAGGACTGCTTGAGCCCAGGAGTTTGAGGTTGCTGTGAGCTAGGTCGATGCCACTGCATTCTACCCAGGACGACAAAGTGAGACTCTGTCTCAAAAAAAAGGAAAAAAAAAAATTGGGCTTCATTTGATATTCCTCTTTCCTCACGCTTCACATTCAACCAGTCAGCAATTTCTGCTTCTAATAGCGCTGATAGCCTTCTTGCCCACTCTATCTCCACTGACTGTCCTAGTTCAAGCACTGATAATCTTTTGGCTGAACCATTAAGATAGTTTCCTAAATGGTCCCTTTGCTTCTAATGTCCTTAATTCCTCAAATAAAAATTATTCTGAGAACTGCCAATACTTCTTTATCTGTGGCCCCTTTATGGCATATATGTCAGTTTCTTCTGGTGGATATGTACTATAACCTCTTTTTTCCTGTACTGTAAGGTCCTTAAAAGTAAGGACCATGCCTCATTCATCTTTGTGGTTTCCAAAGCACCTTCCACAGTGATTTACAGATAGGATGTATTAAATAAATGTTTTAAAGTGCATATAGCTCAGGCCGGGTGTGGTGGCTCATGCCTGTAATTCTAGCACTCTGGGAGGCCGAGGCGGGAGGATCTCTCAAGGTCAGGAGTTCAAGACCAGCCTGAGCAAGAGTAAGACCCCATCTCTAATAAAAATAGAAAGAAATTAACTGGACAACTAAAAATATATAGAAAAAAATTAGCCAGGCATGGTGGCGCATGCCTGTAGTCCCAGCTACTCGGGAGGCTGAGGTAGAAGGAGTGCTTGAGCCCAGGAATTTAAAGTTGCTGTGAGCTAGACTGATGCCACAGCACTCAAGCCCAGGTAACACAGACTCTGTCTCAAAAAAAAAAAATTTTTTTAAATTTAAAAAAATCTTTATGGGAACCGCCAAATTGTTTTTCAAAGTAGTTATACAATTTTGCATTCCCATGAGCAATAAATGAGAGTTGCGGTTTTTAAAAAAAGGAAGATATCCAAGAGAACAAAATTGAGATTTTTTTAAGAGAGAAAAACAAATTCAAAGAGAAAGTAGTTACAATGTAAGTCAGGTAAAGAAGATCCAACATAAACATTATTGAAGTCCCTAAAGAAGGAAAGATGGAAGAGAAGGAAGGAGGGGAAGAAGATATGGGGAGGAGAGGGAAAGAGGGAAGGAAGAAATGAAGGGAAGGGAGGGAGGAAGGGAGGAGAAAGCTAATATTAAAAACTATAAAGAAAACTTCCCAGAAATAAAAGAAGAACTGAATCTACACACTAGAAAGGCACACTAGATACCTAGGAAAAGTCCAGGAACTATCCACTCTGGGATATATTTTAGTAGAACAAATAAACTCTAAAGAAAAAGTCCTCAAGGCCTTCAAGCAAAAAAAAAGATCAAATAACAATAGCAACAAAATTTTCAAAAGCAATATACAAAACAAAGTAACATTTTCAAGAAACTTAAAGTGCAAACCAAGGATTTTATATCCACCAAAATATCCTCCAACTATCAAGAGTATAGAAAAACAATTTGAACATAAAAGAATTCTGGAAATCCTGTACATGTGTTTCTCCCCTAAGGAATCTGCTAAAGGATAAGCTGCGTCCAACCAAAAGATCCCTGGGAAATCTGTGGAGAAAGGACTGAATAGCATTTCACATATTTATTTGTAGCGCTAAGACCAAAGCAAGGATGAGGCTATGAATGCAGTATAGCAATTGATTTGTTCAGGCCAGGAACGGTGACTCTCACCTGTAATCCTAGCACTCTGGGAGGCCAAGGGGGGCAGATTGCTTGAGGCCAGGAGTTCCTAGTGAGACCCTGCCTCTCTCTCAAAAAAAAAAAAAAAATTGTTCTCACAAAATAAAAAGAATGCAACTAAAAAGTATTGGCTTTCCTACTGGTATAGTTATTAGAAGTGAGTCAAAATACATCATTTGAAACTAACAGATCTTTTAGTAAGTGGTAAAATATAAACATAAAGTTGACCACCAAAACAAAAACATAAAATTCTAAGTACCAAAGAAAAATTTTAAATGGGAAAGACAATACAACAAATAAAGATAATAACACATTAAATACAACATAATACACACAGGAATTATATCATAATAAAAGTTGAAACCACATATATCAGCTGATTAATACGTGTGAAATTATTTAGTTAATCCAATAAGAAAAATATTTTCAAATTGGTTCATAAAGCAAAATCCAACCCTATGCTGTATACAGGGAACGTATATATGTGTACACACACAAATATATGCCTGTTAAGGCTCTATATATTCAAAGCAAATGTTGAAAGAAACGAAAATACTAAATAAAAACAAAAACAATTAAATACAACTAAATTGTATTTTGATTTAATATAATCACATGTAAAAAAAAACTAATTCAAGTAACTGTCGAACACAGTACTTTGACTAAAAATTCACAGGAAAAGCTTGGGGAGTACAATTACGAACAGATTTTTAGTAAGTTTAATAGGGGTGTGTGTGTTAGTGGCATGGTTGTGACAATTCTAAAACAATTTTATGTGTTTTGTGCCACTGAATGACCTAGTACCAAGATCAGCACTTGATACTGTGGGCCAGCACTCTTGCTGAGGAAGAAACCTACAACATATTTACACAACGGAATATTATTTGGCAGTGAAAAGATTGATAATGTGACACATGTCAACTCACAACTCAGATGAACATCAAAAACACTATGCTGTGAGTAAGCCTAACAGTGCATACTCTATGATTCCGTTTGTATTAAATTCTAAAACAGGAATAATACCTGGTGAAAGAAATCAGAACAGTGGCTTCCTTTAGGGAGCAGGGTGGCGGGCTTTGCTGGGGGTTATGCCTGGGAAGAGATTCATGTGAACTTTCTAGGGAGATAAAAATATTTTGAATCTTGATATGGGATGTGGGTTACGCAGTTGTATGCATTTGTAAAACTCCATTTAACTAGAACACTGCATTTCAACTATGTGTAAATTATACCTCACTAAAAATAGTAAAATGAAAGATAACAGCCAGGTTTTATAGTCTAATAATAAATCAGTTTTGTCACATCATCACAAGGAAGCTTTTCTCAGTATCAACACAGGACTATATGTAAAAGACACAGTTAGCAAACTTTCAGTCTTTTCCTTCGCAGCGAGTATGAAATTGCTTGTAAAAATTCTGTTGACTTTTACCATCTCTTTCCACCTGCTGGCAGAATGTCCACTGTGGTCAACTCCACTGCAACCAGTTCTAGAGTAAACCATGGTCTAAAGGATCAGCAATAAAATCTATCTGATCTACCGATAGAGAAACATAAGCCATCCTGCCTGGAGTCATAAGAGCATGTCTTTTTTTCTTATTACACGATTCTACTATCCCATATGATGCAATTGACACAGCTGTTCTCTCGCGGACAAGATGCCCCTTAAAACAACAAAGCTCTATCTATGCTTGAAATTTTGCATACCTTAAGAAAAGTAATAAAACAAAAAGTAATTTCTTCTGAAGAAAACTTCTGAAACAAAACATGAATTAAAAAACTACAAGATTGTATGTCAAAATATTGTTTATTACAGGCAATTAAAAATTACTTTGACCAAGAATGGCAATCTGCAAAACAAACTGCTGTATTATCACATTGTCCAATCTGTTGTTTCTCCACATCTAATAACTCCTTGAATAAAAGCGACCAGAACTTTTTCTTAAAATTCAGATTTTGACATTATAATCTATATTTCTAAAATCATCTGGATTTCAATATCTTACTTAGTACAAAACAGGCACTTTTAAAAATATTTTATGCTTAAAATTTTTTATTGGTATGATCAACTCTTTTGTATATTTTAAATAGTAATAATAAAATTTTCCAGTAGGCAAAAGAAGCATACAAATAATTTTAAATTGATTCTAATTATTGATTATCAATATTTGATTCTTAGAACAATATTTGGTTCTTGGCACCATTTCAACACTGTGCAATCACAACTGATATTTCATATTAGTCAAGCATTGTAAACTAATATCAAAAGAAATCAAAGGTAAGAAATAATAAGCATTTCAATTTTGTGTGGAATTGAATATTCCACAAACTTTCACTAGCATGTCAATGTACTTCAATTCTTTCCAACAAAAATAGGTTCTCATAGAACCTAAATTTTGACATTTGGCCTTTTTTTTTTTTCTTTTAACTCCAAGCTACTGGAGATTCTTTCAAATCCTGTAAAGTGAATATTCTTTATTTTCAAGTTTCCATTCCTAAAATTTAACTAATAACTAGTGATATAACTTTGTATTTAAGACAGTGATTTTTTTCAATATGATTTTTTTCCACGTAGCTAATATTCTGAAAGACCATAACATACCATGACTGCCAAAAGAGGGGGCATGAACATGATTATAAATAGCACCACAGGCATACATCCACTAGATGTCAGTCATGCAGTTAGCATCAATTTACATTCTTAATCCTGAAGGACACAAAGAAATTCTGTGAAATCTGTCCCATGAATATACCACAGAGACACCAAGAATTTTACACAATGTGGTCTAAAATCTTGCTACTAGAAGAGCCACTGTTTTGCTCTGGTGGCGACTCTAGCCACCAGTGAAATGCAGGCTTCTTCCAAGTGCCATTGTTAGTTGAGGACAACTGTGTTGGGGGCCTTTGTGGTGACTCTAATCAGTTTATAGGACAGCGATATGTTATCATTGCAGAATTATGTTTCGAAAGACTTAGCTTACAGAAACAGAGAAGCACAAAGCAGAATATTTCTTACATATGTAACGTTTAGACTATTTCAAGGAACACTCCTCCCACAAAAAAAATGCTGATTATGTTAAGAATAAAATAGTCTTGTGGAAATTGACTTAAGAAGGCAAGACACCTTGGGTTGTTGCCACCAAAATCACAAATTAATTCTGTTCTTTCAAACACCTGATTTTACTCTTCTCAGTATTATCCTAATAGTGTGTGACTTTTATAAGAAAGGTCCTTAAGGATTCTCATAGAAAAGTATCATACAAGGAAGGTGCTTACTGTCTCTGGAAGGAAGTGAAGTGACTGTTTACCTGGTTACCAGATTGTCTCAGTCCAGTTTGACGTGTGAATTGTCACCAAGCACCATGTTCGAACTCCTTGCTGTATGACCAATCTCATCACAACACCAAGCTCTCCACACACTTCCCAAATAAAATGGGAGGCAAAATATAACAGAAATAAGGCCCATAAAGATCTTTGGGAAAGTGTTGGTTTCCTTAACAGTAAAATTAAGAAACGAAATTAGGCGGTCTCATATTTTCCTTCCAGCTCTATCATTCTGTGAGTCTACAATGCAACATGTTCTTTTCCTCAGAATAGTGGAAACTTTTTATGATGACTAGCTGCAGCATGTTCATTGTCTCGAAGATAGAAAAACATAAATATGTGTTATCAATTACATTACTCATCAATAACCCTGATCCCTGGTTTTTGTGATCTAAAAGAATATAAAATCTAGTAGAGGATAGTGACAAATTAAAGCACATGAAGTTCTAATGGGAAATAAAACCACCAGATGGGTTATGACAGTACAAACAGCAACAATATGGTTATCAGTACAAATAAAACAATGCTGTGTAGAGCAGGCATGTAGATTCTCCCAGGTAATGTGTTCTAAATTGCAGGATGATTTCAATGTAAATGACAGGGCTATAGTTCTAGGGAGTCAGGTGCAAGGACTGAGACATTTCTAGAGAATCCCTTTGTTCAGTTACTGCTTTAGAATTCTGGAGACCTATATAATCTTAAGGAATATATGCTCAGATTCTAGCTCACTGTTATTATTATTAATTTTATTTGTATTTTCTCAACCTTCTCAAAGTGTGTTGCCAACTGCAAAAAAAAAAAAAAAAAGAGCAAGAGAGAGACAGAGAACTGAAATGAAAAATCATCCCCTCCTTCCTTTGTACTTTTGATGTAGGCTCCCTAGAAAAGACTTTAAGTAGGAAACCCTGGAAGGCCTCAAAGCCAATCCTGCTGTTACTTTGCACAATTTATAAAGGACGCAATAGCTAATAGACTGTCAGAAGGGAGAAGTTTATTAAACCAAGCAATTAGCTCTTTACTTTAAAGGGATGTGGTGAGATTAAATGAAGTAAAATACACAAGGTAATTGAAGCTTTTTGAAAGGAAGGACAAAGTATTCGGAGCTGTAGGAATAAAGGTGCAAAGATTTAATGAACATTGGTCTAGCTCTTTACACTTTGTAAGTGGCTTTTGCTTATTTTATTGGCTCCTCTCCATAACTCTGTTGGGGAGGCAGGGCAGACACAGGGCTTTCTGTGGTGCCTGAATGTGGGTCATTGAAGTCACAATGAAACACGTACTTTTCAGGTTTATACAGACCTCACTTAGTGGTGAGGAGTGAGATGCTGTTCCAGTTGGCCAACAAGATCCCAGCACACCACAGCATCAGTAACCGGGACGGGGAGGACAGGAACTTCTGGGCAAGTGTGATGCCCAGAAGGCAGGAAGTTGATTGAGGAGGTATTACACACAAATAGCCAAGTCTCAGAGAGGCGAAAATAAGGTGTTTAAGATCACGTGGTTAGATTACCCTTTGGCCATTAGTTGCCCAGTTCGGTAGTCCTTCGAATATACTATATTTTCTCTTAAACTGTTGTGAAGCAGGGAAAGGGGTGGATAGGTCTTCCTGTGTTGAAGGCCTGCTACATGCAAGAGGAATTCAAGGTGCTGGGTGTACATTACCTCATTTAATTCTCACAACCACCCTGTGCAATATTATTATCGTCTCCATCTTACAGGCGAAGAAATTTGAGTCTCGGAACTTAAGTAACTTACCCAGAGTTACCTGGCTGCAGGAAGATAGGAAGCCTGGGATTGAATTCTGGTCTATTGTATTCAAAAATTCATGACTTTTTAAAAAATTATGTATGTTTCTGCCCATCCTAACTAGTTTATTTCTTGTGCTTATTCCATAGTACCTCTCCTACTTTTTTTTTGAGACTGAATGTACATTTTCTGAATTAGAATCATATTTGCTAGACCTTGAGATATATGAAGTTGCTTCCTGTCAAGTTATTGAAATGGATATTGGGGAAACCATTAAAATACTTAATAAAAAAACAGAGAGATGCATGGACACAAGATATTACATGAATGGAATTAAATAGATAATATATAAATAAAATATTGAGAAACTGGATCATCTGAACTTTTAATTACCTATAAATAAACTAATGCCTTTGAGAGATATGGCAAGTATTTGGGTATCAACTTGATCACAGCCCCTAATGTGATTAACATTCCAAGGAAATATGAAATCATATTGACCTTAGAAAATTTCCCATGTATGATAAAACAGCCACAAAGAAAATATTTTAACAACATACACTGCTGTATAAAAGGTGTATGGATATTAATTTTTGTTAAAACTTAAATTATATCTTCAGTGCTCTAAAGAAAAAAATCCTACTATCAATTATCTTGGAAAGTGAGCAATAGTGTTGTAAAGCAAATGTTTTACTCCTTCTCTCAATTTACCTTCCATTGTCTTGCAGTGAGATCCTTAGGTACGGGTCATATTCATATCCTGGCATAAATAATTAGATTGCTCTTAGATAAAAGAGATTGTAAACTGAGTCCTCTCAGACCTCCAAAATGATCTACCCCAAAGATTTGTTCCCTATCCGGAAAATTGTTCATCTATATTCCTCCCATTTCCTCAATATTCTGACCTTACCCCTGCTGGTGAGCCAGCGCCACAGTCCATTTAGACTCCACAGGAGAAATAAAATGCATATGTACTGTAGCTCTAATTCAATTAATGTTCTCCTTGGGTTTCCTCTGCTCTGTGCCAGGGTGACTTGTAAATCCATCACTCACTCCAAACTGTTGCACCTGTGCTGCTATTGAAACACCCCTTCCTCCCTTCCACCCCCCGCCCTCGGCTCTATCCTCCCAGGCATGGTGCCCTAATCACCTCTTTCCCAGGCACAAAAGGAGGAATACTAGAATTCCCCCAAGCATTGGCAAGGAAATATTTAAATGTAATCAGAAGATCTCCCTTTGTTTCATTTTTTTTCCTAGGGAAATTAATCTCTCTAAGGTATTCGATGTATTCTTTTGCTCTTCCGTGAGGCAACATCATACAGTACTGAAGTGGTCACAGCTTGCAAAGGCTAAACATTTTCTTCTCCTTTGCTGCTGACACAGATGATACGTGCCTGGTTTTCTCAAGCATCTCTAATTGAATACTTTGCTTCATTTAAATTGTTATAAACTTGGCTGTGAGAAATGTGTATATGTATATCCCATCCCTCCCCCACCTGGACTATGAATGCAGAATCACTGGCAGCTGTGGCTCCCCTAATAGCTTCCCCCTCCCAGTCGCATTGCCTCGACCCTAACTCAAGCTTGAGAAACTTCCCAGTTCAGCTCTCCCCAGTCATCGCTAGTCTTCAGTCCTTCCAATCTCATATCATTTCTAGCAGAAAAGCTAGACTGTGTTATATACCTTTACATGCTTGAAAAAGCTTTTAAAGTTAAATTAGTCTTCAAAAAATTTTAAAAATAAAGTTAATCTAATCTTAAGTCTCTGTTCTACTATGTGCCGCTGTGTGAGCTTAGACAAATTACTTGACCTCTCTGAACTTCAGTTTTATTATTTATAAAGTGGTGGGAATAATACTAACTGTGTAGAGCTGCCCTGAGCATTAAATGGGATAATGTATATAAAGTGTCTAGCATAATCCTTGGCACATACTTGTATTAACCATATTTTTTTATTTTCTGTATTTTATGATGTTCTATAATACCATCTTAAAAAGCTCTCAGGCCAGGGAGACATTGCCCCTCCTGGGACTCGCTAGCCAAAGCTTACAGGTAGCAAATGGCTCAGGAACACACCAACCAATACCGAGTCTGTAGCCTCAACCACCTTTGTCTAACTCTCACACACCAAGCCAGTATCTCCCCTGCCTAAATCATTCTAAGGACAGGTGCCAAGCAACGAGAGACCACCTGTATGCCCCAAAGCACCCCCCCCCCAATTATTCAAACTAGCCAATTCCAATAAGGCTCTAGCCTTGGCTTTCCCTTCACTCCTCGTCTGCCCCAGCTGACGCTGGTGCTTCCCCAGTGGCCCAGAGGAGGGGGCGGGGAGTTGACGTGTCTCTCATTTCTTGGGGAGCTATGAGTAGCAGCAAAGTGTTCTTTCAATGGCATTGACCTCTCTGTGTCACCCCTCTATAAATTAAATTCTGGGCGTAATTTTAGAACAGTATTTAGTAAACATAAAATGTCCCTCCTTCATTTTACAATTACTGAGTGTCCACAAATGGTAATTAGATATAACGGGCAAAGATGCAGACAGGTTTAACCCCACTGCTACCAAACCAACCAGATGCAGATAGACCAGCTGGCGTAGGAGGTGCAGCCGAGGGCAGCGATTCTCCTGCTTTAGCCAGCTTCAGTATCACCAGGAGAGTTACAAAAGCACGGATTAGAGTCCAACATCCAGAGTTTCAGATTCGGGAGGTCTGGGTTGGCCTGCCAGGGTTTGCATTGGTGAGAAGTTCCCAGGTGCTGTTGTTACTGGCTTAGGGACCATATTTTGAGAACCACAGCTTTAGAGGATGTGAAAATAAGCAATTTGGGGAAAATAACTGGTGCAATAGGATAAACAGATAGCTCAAGTTGAATAAAATCAAAGTTGTGAAGTTTGGGGGCAGGATCAACAAAGGAGGTCCCTGCTTCACAAAAGACGCCTAGATTTACTTAGGGAGATTACCACAGTAAAACACCTTCTCCCAGTCTCAGAGAAAGAGCCACTGTGGGGGATGTGGACAGGACTTCTGTTTGTTTGTTTTGTTTCTGGATTTAGGGTTTTTTTAGATGTGCTCTGTTTATGTCCTCTTCCCTGCAGTTTCTGGCCAACAGGGCCAATATGAAAGCTTACAATTTATCCTGCAGAGGTAAAGTGCTCTATACCCTACTTTCGTGATAAACAGGACAATGACTCACATTGTCGTCTCTTAACAATCAAGTGTGGCCATGATGGGTGATGTGAGGGACCCATCTGGCCTTGCAGCTGATCAGCTGGCTGGGGAGAGATCTGGGCACAACATGCATGGACACCATGCAACGCAGTTCTAGGGGGTTGCACTGACTCTTATAATCCCCACTAGAATTGCACAAGGTAAACATGTCCATCTCCACTTCACCAGAAGGAGAAAACTAAAGATCCAATAAGTCATTCATTCATTGCCCCCAAGTAGTAAGTGATATCACATGGATATTTCAAGTCTGACTCCAAGACTATTTTGACTCCTTTCACTTCCCTTTTCTGTAAAATGCATTAGACTGAACTGCAAATCTTTAGTTCCTTCTGCCCGGTTCATTCTGTGATGTGCCAGGTTTCCTCTTCTACATGTAGGGTGACGTTGTTTTTTAGAGTCCACACATTCCCAACACTGGCACATAAATAGTATCACTCTTTCAAACTCTCAAACATCAACTCAGAGTCTTTAATAAACACAGAATTTTTTCTAGCTCAGCTTGGTTTTAAGCCTCTATTCCTTGTTAGATCTGTCATTGTCCTGCAAGTTGCTAAGAACGAACTAAAGGAAGTTTTGCATCTCAGTTAGTTAATAACCTCTTATGAAGCAATGTGGGCTGTAAGTAAAGTTGCCAGAGTTGGTAAATAAAAAGACACTTAGTTAAATTTGAATTTTAGATAAACAATGAGTAATTTCCTAGTATATGTTTACCCTGTGCAATATTTGGAACATACTTGTGCTAAAAATTATTAGTATAATAATACTAGTATAATAATAATATGATATAATAATATAATATATAATATGTTATATATAATATATAGCTATTATATAGCTAGTATTATTATTAGTATAATAATACTAGCTATATAATAGCTATATATTATATATAACATATTATATATTATATTATATATTATAGCTATGTAATAGCTATAATAATAATAGCTATATTTCATCTGAAACTCAAATTCAGCTGAACATTCTGTATTTTATCTGACAGCCTGCTGAAAGGCTCCCTCAGAGGTCATCCTTGGGCTCTGTATTGTCAGAAGAAAAGAGAGAGGGGAGGGAGCTCAGAAACTGAACGATATGTGAGGTAAGAACAATGGAGAAAAGCCCCTCCCTCCTCTGTGACTGCAACTGCTGCTTCCGTGTGCACGTTGCACTGTGGTGGGGAAACCTGTTAACTACAGCTCCAGCATCACTTTATAAATCATTACTCACTTCCCGTCCATTAACATCACCAAACAGCAAGGGACGACTTGTAAGCTATTATCCTGCAGTCCAGCCCTTGCATCAAAACATTAGTTCCCCAAGAGTATTTGCACATTTTAATATAAGATTGCTCTTTCCTAAGGCAAATCCTAAAACCCCCTATACTGCCACCTCTTAAAATTATTTACCCATAAATGTGCTGATTTGTCTTTCTCTTTCATTACATCATTATCAGATAATCAGTTTTCACTTTTTACCATTTTTCCCCCATTATCATCAAAGACAGTACCAAACACCAAAACCCATTAGATAATGCAAAAAGACAATTCAAACCATGAGGACTGCCCCTGGGAACTTTGCTAGGTGCTGAGGATACAAAGATGAATAAGATACCCTTTTATGACTCCATTTAAGATATTTGGGAAATTTTAAATTATTTAGAAAGTATTCATCAGCCCTGTTTAACTACTGTGGATACCAGGCACCCACTCAGTGCACAACTACCCTTTTCTTAGAATTACCTTCCCCTCCCAGAAAAGTAGATCCTGGCACAAATGTGAGTGAATTCTTTGAGTCCCTAATCCCCTGGCCGTGAGATTGGACCAGGACATACACCTGATACAAGTGGTGTCAATTTTATTTTCTTACCTGGGAACTTGGGATTGAGACTGAGAAATAGCTGAATTGCCCCTGAATGTGGTTGGAAGTATAGCATGAAAACTGGAGATCTATGGAAGAACCAGTTCTGTGTGTGGATTAGAGACATGAAAACAGCTAGTCTAGGGAGAAAGGGACAAAGCAGACAGAGAGAATGAAGAGAGGGTAGATTTTTTTTCTCTATTCATTTGTCAAATGCCTATAACCCACATGTCAAACACAGCTCTGGCACCCAAGGAACAGAGGGGTGAAGAGACAAAAGCCCCTGCCCAAAGTTGACAGTAAATTAAATAAATAAAAAGATAAACCAATAAATTAATTAATAATACAGTCTATCAGGTAAGCACTAAAAATCAAAGTAAAAAAGGAAACATTTCTTATGTAGAAATAAGTTGTAGAAAAGTACAGGACAATTGCAAAGGGAGTGGTCAGAAAGACCTTGCTGAGAATTAGACATTTCAGAAAAGCCCCTGAGGAAGGTGAAGCAGGGAATGTCTTACGGGGAAATATTTTGGCACTTTGGTGGTACCTTGAACTTGAGCATCTGACTTGACAACCTAAAATCTAAAGTGCATTTGCAAACACCCTCTAACAGAATGTCCATCTCTGTTGCCTCTGGGAAGTATTCTGCAAACACCTGTTGTGTGTCTATCGTGGGGAGTCAGGACAGACAGCTGGATGGAGTGGATGGGAAGTAAGTAGCGACCTGGAGATGCTGATGTTAGGGACAAGCAGAGGTGCAGTGCAGCGTGGGGTAGCAGATGGCAGGACGAAGGGCCTCTGGGTGTGCAGTACTATGGACTGAGTCATAGACCTCCTACTTGGATCACACAGAATATGTACATCCACCTCCATGCTGAGTCCAGAACTATACAGGACATGAGAAGAGAAGCTACTGCCACTCAAGCCTGCCCCCACCCCAGGGAGAAGGTGTCCTGGAGGGGAAATGTCAACATTCAGTTAAAACACGGAAGTGGTGGTCTAGAACCTAGCTCAGAAGAAACTACCATGTTTAAAGACCTTACGTGAATAGGGAGCCGAGACTATTTCATGCTTACTGATGGTCTGAAGCTAAAATACTATGTGCTCTTGTTTTATTTAAATAAAAATGTTTTAAAAGAAAGGCTGTGTTTATGGAAAATCAGACTATATTCCAACTTCAAATGTATGTTTTTATGATGGCACAATGTCACAGCCATTTGCATAAACAGCAAGTGACGTTCCCATGGGGTGAAAGAATGAGGCATGGCAAACTGGAGTTTTCACAAGTTAAAAAGCAAATTACTCTCCTGGTGAGATAACTGAGACCAAAGAAAAGGGAGGCATAAATAAGTTAAGAGAAACAAAATAATGAGAAAGAACAAATCACTTAGATGGAAGCGGGGGAGTAGGAAGGGACCTGAAATTGAGGCAGTAGAGCAGCTACTGGCAGCCCAGCAGCCAGTGTCTGACTAGGAAATGCTGAGGACTGAAACAATTCCCTTTTCTCTGGGAGCCTACTATTCTTCCAGCACTACCATAAACAAGTGATACATCTGAATTATTATGAGCATGAAGTATTTTGAATGACTTCAGGCTTCATTAGGTTACAGTATCACATAAGTCATGTTCAGTGTGCTTAGATGAGGTGGCACATATTTGTTCCTTTTCTAGGGGTTAAAATACATTTTAATTTTTCTGCTTCTTTTAAATCTATAAATACCAAAACTCAAAAGACTCTGCTTTGGCCAGTGTATCAAAATAAACCTTAGGCACAACTATCATTGTATCATAACAAGGTCAAGATGAACCAATAATATAATTCCTCAAATCATAATTTGGCTCCAAATCATCTCAGGTTAGGATCTAGTAGAGGCAGGGTCAGGGAAGGTTGCAGTACAGAATGAAAGGAGAAGATATTATTAAAATGAAGTAAAAACCAAGATTGGGGATGGCAGAATTTGGGGGAAGGCAGAGGTAGAGGCCACCATCACAGCAAGGGCATGATTCCAGCACAACCCCTTTCATATAAATACTGCACACTGACCCATTGTGCCACTGGTGCTCCAAGGATCCCTTTCAATGCAGCCTGCTCCAGCCCACTTCTCCCTTAACTCTATTCGGAACGATCTACTTACAGATGCCATCACATCTGGTGTTTCAAAATATTTCCCACATCCATACAGCTGGTCTTCCAGCTCTTTCTTTCTTAAATGTCCCGCCCTATTGTACACCCACAAACATCGTCTTTCAAGATGCAACTCCAGCTATACCCATCTAGAGTTTTCTGAAATATTTGCCTCCCATTCCAGAAATGTAGAATTGATCACTCCCTCCTTTGTCTCTCCTTTCCCCACTGTGCCAATCACACAGTCTTAACAGAACAACAGTTGCATTTTATTAAACTTAGTTGTCAGTTCTCTTCCTGCCAGACTCAGAGCTCCTTGAGGGCAAGAATGGTATCTTTTTCGTTATTACCTACAAAGGTCTAGCAACTAAAAGACGAGCAATTGAGTTATCTATAACTTTAATTCTATGACATCAGCTAGTATCTTTTGGATAATTCTCTGATCAATTGGGAATTCCGGCTAAAACAGATAATGTCTTCTTTCCAAGTCTACATACTGAACTTTAACATCCAACCATTATCCTAAGCACAGTGTGTTTGGAAAGATGCTAACAAACCAGATTCCAGCTGATATGAGGTCACCGCAGGCCACTTCAGCCCTTTTTGGAAGACAGAATAAAGTGAAGAATGTTCAACCTGTCGGGTTCTTACACACAAAGATTGGAGGGACTGTGTGTGGCCACAGAGCCAATCCCTAGCCTTTCTCAGAGGAATTTCATTTCAAATCTTTATCTTGTTAATTCTAATTCAGTTGTATCCACTAACAATAGGGCATTTCATTGTGGAAGTTCTATAGTTACTTCAAAGACAATAGTATCAAATTTGAACCCATTATTGTCTCATTTAATCATCTCTTCCTACCAATAACTGCTCACTCTCTGGATGGCCTGGCTGAAACATTGGGATCATTGTTAATTCTCTCTTTTCCTTCACATCTCATACACTATTGTGATTATCTTACATCTGCATCAGGCTTTAGAGTTTAAAAAACAATGTCACATATAAATTGCCTCATTTAATCTTTACAGTAAATCTTTTCAAGACACGGAAGATGAATATTGAAAAAATTGACCAAGGTCACCAAGCTAGTAATAATGACATATCTGAGACTCCAAATTCAGGTCTCGTATCTAAGCACCAACAAAGCCTATTTCATTTTCTTTGGAACATTGATCCTTCTTTTCACTCCTACTGCTACCGCCCCAAATTCCGAAGCCTGGATAAATACATTTGTCTCCATGCAACTAAACTGACTCATCTCCATCCATCCTTTTAATGATAATGCCAAATTAATATGTCTCAAACACTGCATTCTTCATACCCACAACAATATAACAGGTTTCAATAGCATCCATTGTCCCAAGAATGAGCTCCAGGGAGAGTCTGATTGGGAGCAGTGTGGAGGAAGAGCAGAGAGCAGACACTCCCACACACATATGGTAGTGATGAGGATTGGTATAACCTTTCTGTTGACAAATTTGGAAATATCCACCAACATTCAAAATGTGTATACCCTGTGCTTTTAGCAAGGTTACTTTAAGAATTTATCTATGGAAAACTTCCTTAAGAATACAAATACATATTACAATTCATGTTGGTTGCAACATTGTTTTTAATAGTTATAAATGGAAGCACCTTAAATGTTCATCAACAGTGGATTTATTACTTAAATAAAGTTTAATCCATACAATGTAATGCAATGTAGTTTTTAAAAAGACTGATGTAAATCTATATGCAGCTACATTACAAGGTGGCCTATATAAAGTGAAATAAGCAATAAGAGAAGTATATTATTATTCATACTATTGTGTTAAAAAATATATGTATGCATGTCTGAATAGGAAATATATCTATTTGTAAATGAATAGGAAAAAGACTAGAAGGATAGATACAAAACTCTTATCTGAAAATTTTTTGAAAGGCAACATTATAGAAAACTTTCACATTTTAGTTATTTTTTAAATTATTTTAAATTTCAAATTGCTATGCCTTTTAATGTCAGAAAAAATTAATAAATAAATATATAGGCACTGGATGTGAGACTTTTTTTAAGTATGCTTATAGAACAGTCTAGCATATAAGTATTTAATAATAGGAATTCCTGAGAAAGAAGAAAAGGAGAATGGGGCAGAAAAAATATTTGATACAATAATGGCTGGTAAATTTCTATAGTTACTGACAGGCATTAAAACACAGATCCAAGAAGATCATACATAGTAGGCCAAGCAGAATAATTAACAACAAAGACCATCTCTCCATGCCATATAGCATATTCAAATTGCTGAAAACAAAAGAGAAGGAAAATATCTGAAAGGCTGCCAGAGAAAAAATATATATTACATACAAAGAAACAAAGATAAGAATTATAGCAAACTTCTTCTCAGAAATAGTGCAAACTAGAAAACAAAAACCAAATGATATTAAGTGCTGAAAGGAAAAAATTGTAAACCCTGAATTCTATACTCAGCAAAAAATATCTTTCAGAAATGAAGTGTAAGTAAATACTTTAGAAAACAAATGAAAGTTGAGAGAATTCATTGCCAAGAGACCTACGGCACAAGAAATGTTACAAAAAAATTCTTCAGGTAGAAGGAATATAACAGCAGATAGAAACTGGACCTAAAGAATAAAAAAAATTTAAACAAGCCAAAAAACAAAAAAAAAGAAAGAAACTGGACCTACACAAAGAAACAGAGTGCTGGATATGAACTAAATAAAGACAAAATAAAACTTTTTTTATTTTAATTGCCTAAAAGATAACTGACTATGTAAAACTAAAAAAGTAACCATGCAATATGTCTTTATAGAATTTGTAAACATAAAATGTATAACAACAATGACACAAAGGATGGAAGAGAGTAATTGGCAAAATATGTTGTAAGGTTCTTACATTATAAATAAAGCAATATATTATTATTTGAAGGTAGACTCTGATTACTTAAAATGAATATGTTGTAAACCCTAGGATAATTACAAAAATAATCTAAAAGAGGTATAAATAATAAATCAGTAATGGAGATAAAACAGAATCATGTATTAAATACTCAACTAAAAAGAAGGCAGAAAAAGAGAAAAACAGAAATAAAGAACAAATATAACAATTAGAAAATAACTAGCAAAATAGTAGATTTTAATCCAACCATATAATCATATTAAATGTAAATGTTCTAAATTATTCATTAAAAGACAGAGATTGTAAGGTTGGCTATGAAAAGCCTAACTATATGTTGTTTATAAGAAATGTACTTTAAATATCTATATATGTTGTTTACAAGAAATGCACTTTTTGCTACATTAAAAGCAAAAAATAAAAGGGGGGAAAAGATACACCATGTAAATGTTAACAAAAGAAAGCTAGAGTATCTATATTAATAACACACAAAGTAGACTTCAAAACAAAGAATATTATCAAGAATAAAGAGATAGGCCAGGCATGGTGGCTCACTCCTGTAATCCTAGCACTCTGGGAGGCTGAGGCGGGTGGATCGTTTGAGCTCAGGAGTTCAAGACCAGCCTGAGCAAGAGCAAGACCCCATCTCTACTAAAAAAAAAAAATAGAAAGAAATTAGCTGGACAATTAAAAATATATATAGAAAAAAATTAGCTGGGCATGGTGGCGCATGCATGTAGTCCCAGCTACTTGGGAGGCTAAGGCAGAAGGATCACTTGAGCCCAGGAGTTTGAGGTTGCTGTGAGCCAGGCTGACACCATAGCACTCTAGCTCAGACAAAAGAGCAAGCAAGAGTCTGATTGAAAAAAAAAAGAATAAAGAGATATATGACATAATGACAAAAGGATGAATTCTTCAAAAAGACATTAACAGTTCTAATTATGTATGTATGTAACAATAGCATGTCAAAATGCATAAAACAAAAACTGGTAGAACTGAAGGGAGAAATAGGCAAATCTACAATTAGAATTGGAAATTTCAATATACCTCTTCATAATTGATGAACATGTAGTCAGAAAATCAGCAACAACATGGACCTGGACACATTATTATTCAAGTTGCCCCTGTAAACTTGTAGAACACTTCACCTAGCAATGCTATAGCATACAATCTTTTCTTAAGTGCCCATGGAACATTATAGATGCCCACTATAGATCATATTCTGGATTATAAAACAAACCTAACAAATTCAAAAAAATAGAAACCCTACAAAGCATATTCTCAGAAAATAATGCAAGTACACTAAAAAATCAATAACAGAAAGATATCTGGGGAAAATTTCCAAAAGATTGGAAATGAAACAATACACTTCCTAATAACCCATGGGCCAAAGAAAATACCAAGGGAAATAAATATCTTGAACTAAATGAAAATACAACATACCGAAATGTGTAGTATGTAACTAAAGTTGTGATAAGAGAGAATTTTGTAGCATTAACTGCTTGTATTAAATAAGGGTCTCAGTCAGTAATCTCCCTTAAGAAAGTAGAGAAAAGAGAGAAAAAGAATCCCAAGGAAAGAAGAAGGAAGGAAACAATTTTAAAAGAAGTAGAAATCTATAAACTCAAAAACAGAAAATAAATTAAACCAAAGATTAGTTCTTTGAAAAGATTAATAAAATTGACAAACTTCTAGAGAAACTGGCAATAAAAAACAGAGAAGACCCAAATTACCAAAATCAGGAATGAAAGAGGGGGCCATCGCTACAGACCTTGCAGACATTCCAAGGTTAATAAGGGAATACTACAAAAAATTCTATACCCATTCAACAACTTAGATGAAAAGGACGAATTCTTTGAAGTTACAAACTACCAAAATCACTCAAGAAGAAATAGATAAGCTTAATTTTACTATATCTATTTAATAAATTAAATTTGTAATTTAAAACATTTCAAAAAAAATTTTCTAAGCCCAGAGAATTTCACTGATGAATTGTACCAAACATTTAAGGAAAGAATAATGCAAATTGTGTATAACATTTTCCATCTGTGGCTGAGTAGAACTCCATGGTATATATACCACATTTTCTTAATCCACTCATGTATTGATGGGCACTTAGGTTGTTTCCACAACTTTGCAATTGTGAATTGTGCTGCTATAAACATTCTAGTGCAACAGTAATAAAGACAATGGGGTATTGGTGAAAAGATAGACACTATGATCAATAGTACAGAAATACAGAAATAGACCCACACAGATACAAAGGCAATTCCATGATGTTGGAAAAGTTGAAGATTCTTATGTAAAGGAGATAAGCCTGGACCTAAAACTGTATGCAATTATTTGTAGCAGGTTTATTCACAATCACCCAAAACAGAGGTTTTTCAACTGGTGAATGAACAGATTTGCACCTATATAATGGAATACTATTCATCAATAAAGTGAGACATATTTGCTTCACACAAAAACATGATGAATCTTAAACTCATTTTACTAAGGTGAAAACTATAGGAACTGAGAGCAAATCAGTGGTTGGCAAGATGGGATACAAGAAGGGGTTGATTGCAAAGAGGCAAAAAGAGAGATTGTGATGATGAAAATGTGAATTATGACTATGATGATGGAAAAACATGACTTTACAGATTTTCGAAAAAACGCAGGATGGTTCACCACAGCCAATATTTTTACCATATGTAAATTAGAAAAAAGTCAATTAGGACATGGGTTGAATCCGAAATGGAATCACTCTAACAAACGAACATCACCAGTAATAAGACACATCAACATCCTGTTTTTCCTGATAGATTCACTGAGAAGGCCACACTGAATCTGTAGTATTCCTACCAAAAATGCATAACTGCAATCTAGTCATGGAAAAACATCAGGTAAACCCAAATTGAGGTATGTTCTATAAAATATCTGACCTGCGCTTTTCTGCGGTGTCAAGATCACGAAACACAAAGACTAACAAACTATCACAGATTCTAGGAGACTAAGGAAACAAAACAACTAACTGCAATGCGAGGATCCTGGAATAGAAAAAAAGAACAACAGTGGAAAAACTGGTGTAATCTCAATACAGTCTATAGTTTAGTTAATAGCATGTTACTAATGGTAATTTCATAGTTTTGATAGTTTTACAAAGCTTACAGAAGATATTAAAATTAGAGGAATCTGGGTAAAAGGTATACAGGAGCTCTCTGTAATATTTTTGCAAACTTTCTATAAAATTAAAATTATGTTTACGTTAAAGCTTTTAAAAATACTTTCAGGATCCGTACTTAGTTTTACTTTCATGTTCACTAGATTTCAGTACCAGCACAATTGGTGTATTGATACATGTAATTGTTCTGAGGAAAGCTGATTTGATTTGGTGATTTTCTGTATTTTTCCTAAAACATAAGGGAAATGTTTCCATTTCAAGTAAACTGGTGCAATGGCCAAATTCAGAGAGAATGATACTGATTTTTCCCCGGAAACCACTAGAGCCTCAGAAGAGCAGACAAAACCTTGGGAAATTAAAATCGGCTGTTCTAATGGCATAAATGCTTTGGATACAGATTCCTTGTGTTCCCTCTCAAAGGACTTTTTGCTTATTAAATTAGGGAATTGAGGGCAAGCTTCCTTCTGGAGAAGTCACGCTGTATATTTACAACACAGCTTTCAATGGCATCATTGGTGGGATTTTTATAATCTTGAGAAATGCATGGAAATCTCAATACATTTGATAAAGGTCCTTGTGGGACAGAATTATTAACATATTACAGTCAGAGTCTATCTTGTACTTAAGGGCATAGATGAGTACTATTGTAAATATTTTGGTATCCTGGGTATCTTTAGTTAAGTCCTCAGAATATTATACAATTCCCGAGCTTCAATTTCCTGTAAATGTTCAAGATCATCTAATAGCAATGATGTGAACTACCATGACAGGTAGTTAATAAAAATTATGCTAATGAATTTGTAGTCTACAAGCTCTCTATGTGGCCTTTGTTCTTGTAGAATCCTATGCTCATTTTTTTAAAACATTCAGATCAGTCACTGTGATAACTCCACAAAATCTGCTCAGAAATTGGTATCTCTGAGCTGACCTGCAGATATTCTGCAGCATATTTTTGTGTATTGAGTTGTGTAGCCCTGCTACACTATGTTATATTATGTATGAGATGACCAATATTTCCACTAACAGTTACTCCTTTAATTATTCTCCCAGGATTTGATGAGTGTCATTAGCCAAATCTTTCTCTGGCCTTCAACATGTTATCTTTGGTTCCGTGTACCGAGATTGTTGAAGAGTAGGAATTTCAAGTTCACATTATAATGATCAGGCAAAGTAGTATCTTTAAAAATCTCCAAACTTAGAAATGCCCATCTCTTACATCACAAGTAGCAGCAATCTCATCAGGCTCTTAATAGCAGCTATTAGATATGATCAATGAGAGGTAATGCTGGTGTTATGTGTCATTTCAATTATATTAATATCACTAATGTTTTAATGCCTCAGTTTTAAGGGCCCCACATCAGTGATTACCACAAAGTACTTCTTTTCAGTGACTCCTATTTCATCTCCTTTGCATAGAAAGGATAACTACATATGTATTCAGAAATCAGGATAGGCCTCCATCACTTAAGCTACACACAAACCAAATTTTTGTGTATTTTTATAAATTTATTTTTAAAAATAGCAATTGCAATGACATCAGTGATCAATCACCTGTACTTCCCCTACTGCTGGGGGAAAGAAACCTTTCTATATAGTTCAGTCTTAAAGGAAAATCAAGGCATTATTATCAGGTACCCTATAACCAGAAAATGCTCTGTTGGTCCAGCAGTATAGTCACTGACATGTTTAATGTACCAGCGTAATTGGAATATATACATTTATAATTCTCCTTCCCCCCCCAAAAAAAACTCAAGTGACATAACTAGGCATTAAACTAATTATTCATTCATCCATTCACCCTTCCTGCATCTGTCAAGTCACATTACAGACACAAAGAAAAATGAGTATAAGAACTGGTAACTTTTGATCACAGACTCTAAAAGTTTGTGAATGGAGATTTTATTTAATTGTTGGTTTAAAATGCACTAAATAATTTATACTTTCTATTTGCTTGAGCTTTCTTTTTAATCAAGATCCCATCCTTGATACCAGTATACCTACTAGGATAGGAAAATAGTAGAATTTGAAGAGCAAACATTGAATAACTGTACTTCTTTAGATAAAAAGCATAACAGGGCTAATCATACCTTAAAAACTTCAAGTCTGCAACTGCAGAAACTTAGAGGAACAAGATGCTAACAGCATCACTGCTTCCAGCATGTACAGTATAACAATAATTATGGAGACAATGGAGTACTATAGAAGGCAGTGCCCGTTAGCTGCTTGTCACGGCAGGTTCTATCCCATGCTGACAGGTCTCCTTGAATATTCACTTACAATTGAAACCCAGAAATTGCCCACCAAAAAGGAGAATATTGGCTTTGTAGAGGTAGATTAGCACTGGCATTTACTCATGTGCAGAAAATAAACTTCCATCATGTAATATTGAGCAGGACTTTACTATAAATCGAATTCTAATTGTATTCAACGCAAGATTCAATTTCATTTCCTATTCCACGTTGTTTGTTTCTCATCTAAATTAGAGCCTCTGTTCCCTGGGGTGTTTTGTTCTCTGTGATCTTATATCTCAAAACGGCTACCTCTGACCATCTTAGCTTCAGCAAACATCTTGAACTTTTTCTCAAATGATACATCTTCAACAATTGCATCACACGTGCTCCAGAAGAACTTTTTCTACTGATATTTAAATCCACATTTATTTGAAGGAGAAATTTGCTCTAAATATGTCTAATTGTTTACCCTTAAATCACCAAAGAGAAAAAATAGTGAGGGTTATTTATTAATCAGGAAAGTTTTTTAAGCCATTGATACATTTTCAGAAAACTTTTAGTTTTTTTTCGTACAAGAAATTGCTTTTTTTTTTTTTACTGTAGCTGGTGTGGAACTTTAAATCTCAGTTCACATGCATTTACCCTATGATTAAAATAACCTCTAAACATATGGACAAGAATCTATTTAACCTATTTTTTCCTCCATATTATCTAATCAAATTCTAAAATGTTTTGCAAAGATACAGTGGAAATAGCTACTATTTTGAGAGCAGTCCGATATAGACCTGCAAAACCCCTACAGTGGGCATTTTAAATGTAGAAAAATCTGACTTCTGAACTACCAATTACAGTTAAAATTTTATGATAATACTAATCTCTGGTCTTTAACAAAGAATTTTAAGTCAACTTAGTATTTAGGAAATGTGGATCAACTAACGGAATTAACCCAAATATATAAAGACAACTGAAATACTTGAAACACACTGATGGAGACCTCTAAGAAGACGACACATGTGTGTGTAGGTGCTCCATCTCCAAGCCTTCGTAATTAATCTACAATTTTTTCAGAGCTGGGATTTTCTACTTTTAATACAACAGCAAAATAACACTTCAGCATGTTCCCAGAGTGAGAACAAGGATCGTGCTGATATAATATTTACAACTGCCTCTTCCCTGTGTTCTTCTTTTATCTCTTCCTCTGCTCTGGGTCTTTTATCAGTCAGTCAGCTAAGGTCAGACTCACCTCAATGGCTCAGCACACCAGTCTTGTTTCCATTACATTTGGAGGCAGAAAATCTGAATCTTTACAATGCTGACCTTATTGTTTTACAAGCTATTGATTATGGCTATCAAGTTCCAACAGTTCGCTTGGGGTCAGTCTCCGGAAAAAGAAAAGGCAAAAAGAGAAGCCACATTCCTCTCCCTCTTCCGACCGGACTGACTTCTCCATTAGTTAGATTTTGGTGTAATTAGAATGAATCACCGCAAGACGCGGCTCCTGTCTACTCTAGACCGCCACTCTCGATTCACCTAGATTTTCAGCCATACATCAGAGTGCACATCTGGGATGTAATGAGGAATGTACAGAGAGGAAAGGGGAGGTCAGCGGGAAGTGAATGGGCCGTCTATAGGAATGATTATAGAGTTACTGACACACAAATAAATGGCACGTATCACAATCCACAACTCTTAGGAAGTGTAAATCTCATATTTGACATACACTTTGGCAAGAGATAGACTTTATGAATCTTTTTCACATCACGAGAGCAGTTTTATACAAGGATACCTCGTCCTGACATAATTCTCAACCTCAGAAATGCTTTTCTTACCTATCAGGAATATATTTTTTTCACTGTAATCTTTTTTCAATGTATTAGGCCTTTAAAACAATCGTCATTAAACCACAGTACTTTCGCTTCATATATTATTTTCTCCCCTGGACTACTTTCTTTCTAATCTTGTGATTCCTTTAATAATAGTATTATTTCTCAAATGCTTACACTATTCCAGGCACTGTGGTAAGTGATTTACATAATTATCTCATTTAACCCAGAACGATCTCAGGTAGAGTTGTGCTATTGTCTTCATTCCGTGGATGAGACAAAGCGAGCTTAAGTTATTTGATGATAGTCACACAAACATTAAGTGGTAGAAACCAGACTGAAACCCGGGAAATATGTCCCTGAGCCTCTGAGTTTAACCCTGTTGTCTCCTTTGCATTAAAAGAAAAAATGAATGAACTAACCAACCACCCACTCACCAACTCTGCCTGTCTCTTTGCTTGGTACTGGGAATACAAAGGTGACTCTCTCATTGTCCCAATCTTAAGTATATCACAGAATAATATCAATAGGCTGTGTCTAAATAGTTTCATTTCAAGATTATACCTATACTACAATAGCTAACATTTGCTTTTCATTATGTGCCAGACACTGTTCGAAATCCTTTACTCACCTTACTGGATACAAACCTCACAACTCATCAAGGTGGGTACTACTGCCATCCCATTTTATAGAGAAGAAAAGAAAAACACAGGAAAGTATAGGCGTGTGGTCAAAGACAGCCAGCTATGACAGGATAGAGCTGAGATACAAAATAAAGAGGAAAGTGCCCCAAGATGTGCAGAAAATGGGCTATTAATAGATTTCATAAAAGAAAATGTGTCTCTTCAGTTGAGAAAAATCAGGAAAGGCAGAGGCTTTCCTGAAGGCTATCTCTTCATGGCAGAGATAGCATTTGATCCAAACCTTGAATTCTAAGAGGAGGTAATAGGATGAGTTAAAACATTAATGTAGAAAAATACATTATTTTAGGAAAAACATTAATGTAGGCAAACGCTGATAATAATAAATAGTTCTGAGGGAACCATGACTGAGAGTATGGTTAATAAAGGCCGAGCTATGTAGATGTCCATCCTTATAGTATCCTTGAATTGTTGCTATTAAATAACATAATGGTAAATGGACTACAGAATTTACTTTGTAACTCACCTGTAAAGTCAGAGGAGAAGGCCAAGTCAGAGCTTCAAGAATGTCCATCCTCCCAACCATGCACACCACTAGGTGTGGTGGCTCACACCTATAATCCTAGTGCTTTGGGAGGCTGAGGTGGGAGGATCACTTGAGGTCAAGAGTTTGAGACCAGCCTGAGCAACATAATGAGACTCCATCTCTACAAAAAAAATATATTAAATAAATCATCGGGGTGTGGTGGCACGCGCCTATAGTCTGGGCTATTTGGGAAGCTGAGGCAGGAAGATTGTTCAAGCTCAGGAATTTGAGGTTGCAGTGAGCTGTGATGATACCACTGCACTGTAGCCCAGGCAACAGATGGAGACTCTTGTCTCAAAAAAAAAAAAAAAAAAACCACAGAACATGCTCTTAAAAACTATTAAACACATTTTTCGCATTAGAGCTTGATTCTAATATCTATTATAGTGACGTGACAGTCCAGTGTCTCTAGTCATTGTCTTTGTCACCTGTATGCGCTCAGGACAGATTTCCTTACCTCTGTTTTTATCATGCACTGTATCAGTCAGGGTCTGGACAAAAAACAAATGGTGCAGTCAGAATGAGGTGATTTGAAGAGAGTTTGTAATAGTTCTATAGTAATTTTTATGAAGCTGTGGGTGGAGTGCAGAGTAACCACCAGGGATAGTGCAGGAACTTGCAAATTTGCCAATGGTTATATATGTGCAGAGCATATTAGAAGAACAAATGGTTTGAATAATCATTAAAATATGCTCCTGATTTATATTGAATCTTTTAGACTGGTCCATAGGACTGAACTTAGTAAATATCTTAACAAATGACTTCTTATACTTTCAAAGTAAATACACTCGCCAGGTACTAGGATATTCAAATAATTATGTTGTAACTCCTAATTCAGGCCAAGAAAACTCCAAGAAAACTCATTTGATATTTATTTTAATACATAGATACAGAGTTTTACGTGAAATCTTCCATTTAGGTCAGTACCTTATAAACTTGGTTATACACTGAAATCACCAGGAGAGCTTTGAACGTCACTGATACCTGGGACTCACCCTTAAAGATTCTGTTTTATCTGGTCTGAATTCCAGCCTGGGCAAAAGAAGTTCTAGACATTCCACAGCAGAGCCTAATGTGCACTCAAGACTGAGAGCCACTGATTTAGTCTATAATGATGACTTACAGGTGGTCTTTTTTATCAGACTTTTACAATATGATCTTATTGTTCCTGTTAACTCAGTATGACATTAGTCCTCTTCAAAATCAATCATAAGGCAATTAACTGTCTAGTTACTCAACTGACCCATGGAATAAATTTCAATTACTACAGGAATGCTGCCACTTTCCCTTTATTTTCACTCCATGCCAACATCACCTGGATCAAGCAATTATATTTTACATACATAGCCTACATTTTACCTTAAAATTGCTAAAGAAGCAAGGTATATGCATGTATAATGCTGACCCAAAAAGTAACAAGTATATGCCATTGTCAATATTAAAATTTATGTAAAAATTTTGTCTTTTGGAAAACTCAGCTGCGAGCAGATCCTATAGAAGGTTTTATTGACGGCAGTAGCATTTTCTCTGCATTTCATGGTGCAGTCCCTGCTAGCACACTTTGTCACTGCTAGATGAGGCTCCATACATGAGAAAAAGCAGCATAGGAAAAGAGTTAGGAACTAAACTCTGAAGCCAGACTGTTTGAATTTGAATCCGACTCCACCACTTTATAGCTGTGCAATTTTTGTGAAGTCATTTTTCTGCTGCACCTGTAAAGCTGAAATAATAATGCCCACCTCACAGGGTTATGAAGAGGATTACCTGAGTTAGCATGAATAAAAGCACTTAGAACACGGCCCCGCCCACGGTGAGAGTGACATGTATTAGGCGTTATTATCAACCATGCAACTTGTGCTGAATCGTGTGCTAGGAAAAGTCTTTTTCTCCAACAAGACGTTTCTCTCAGTGATGCATCAGTTTACCAATTAGGGTTTGGTTAACATGCAAAGGTCATTCATACAGCTAATTCTTGGCTTTAGAAAGTATATGAAAAAATCAATAAATACACAATTAAAAAGAAAAGGAATTAAAGTTTTCATATTTACATTGCCATCTCTCTTAGGAGCCTTCTCAATAAATACTCATTGATACTGCAATCAATAAAGGGAAGGATTTGAAGATCACACCTTCCAAGAAATAGGCATCACGTGGGGAGAAAGTTCATTTAAGTTCTCTAGGATATATAAAAGCATAAAGTTAATTCCTAATGAAATATCTAGTTGAATGAGAGTGATTCAAAAATTGCCTTGGTTATAACCAGTTGAAGGTTTTCTCTTTGACGGGGGACAAATTCTCCCCCCATCTGCATTCATGTGGTTTATATTGTTTTTACCTAATGAGATATAGAATATCTCCTAAACATTGACACGTTAGGGACATGCTTCACTCAGCATGAAGGTTTGAGACATCAAGGATACCTTAAGCATCCTCGGATTCCAACAACTTGTCAGACAAATTAGCACCTTCTCAACCAAGGGTAAAATTAAGTTTCACATTTCTTCCCTAGTGGGGAAAAAAGAACCGAGGAGAAAATCACTCTGGTTTAATACTTCCTTTGTTACGACAAATATGGAGAGCCTTATCAACTCTGTATGGCTCTCCCTGACCTCCTGATTTTTAATTCATTGGTTTTAAATGATCCTTGACAGTCAAGATCCTTTTGTCAACTCCTATGTGCTTACTGCAGAAGACGCTGCGGCTTTTATTAGTCAAGCCTGTCTCTCTTTTTATGCATTTCACAAGCGAATCTTACAGAAAATTAACAGTTTGCTAATAAATGATGAAAACAGCTAAATTATAAATCAGATCACACCTTAAAATGTTATGTATGGTCAACTTTTAAAAATGTTTTAGGCATTTTAAAAATTGAATTGAGTCCAGGTTATGGGCTGAGTTAACCACTTCAAGAAGTAAGAGGATTATCCTAACAATTTTAAAATTGCTCTAGGGAAGCTTGAAAAAAATGTTACCTTGGAATTCCCTATAAAATGTACCATGTTCATTCTTTCTTTTTTCTGCAAGCAACTTTTCATTTTATAAGGTAGAATGAAATACATCAAAAATGCTTTGAAAAGATATTCTGTTTGGTATTGTCATTACAGTAAAGCCATATCTTTATCTTTCTAGAGCTAAATATTATAGAACCCCCAAGCTCCAGAAAATTTAAAAAAAAAAACTCCTTCCCATACCCCCACAAAAAAAGAATCTCTTTTGTGGCTAATTAACCCTAAACATCCAGCAATTAATGGACATTTTTAAAAAGGAAAACAAAGCTGGTGTGAACCAGGAAAACATGACAGAGGATCTTTCTCTGACACGGTGTTTGGCCAGCTTGCTCTGCGGGGAGAAGGATGAGTCGTCACCAACAGCCAGTATCTATTCCTAGGAAAACACTTTTTTCAATGAAATCCCTAACCACCAAAGCTCATAGGAGAACGGACAGAATGCAGTAGAGGCAAAAAGAGATGAGAGAAGAATCATCATAGAATTAAAGAACTAGAAGAAATGAGGGATCGTTTTTTTCCTATTTGCTCATTTTTCAGAAAATAGAAATCTAGAGCAACTTAGTGGTCTTCCCATAGCCACATTGTTACGCTGACTCCCAGAACAATGTCTTTTCGTGTGTTAGCAGTGCTTCTGGGATTGACAGCAACAGTTGCACCTCAGTTGTGGGGATTCCAGACTGCAGATGCTCAGGCGGAGAAACAACCAGCATCAGAGCACAAGGACATGCGACAGCCCCACAGAGGGAGGCTCCTGGGTGGGAAAGCAGGAAGGAGGTCTGCTTAGCTGCCTGCAGACTTGGACCATCCGCAAGCTAATTTAAGGACATGCATTACTTAGAAGATGGCGACTCCATTGCCCAGAACATTTAACTGGCCTCTGCTAATATTTTTACCATCTTCATGCCCTCCTCCTGAGTTCTCTTATGGATTCACCCTAGGAACTCAGGTGTTATTCAGAAAATAAAACACAGTGTTAGGAGAGATCACACAAATACTGGAAATGTTTGACTTTATCATACTCTTAAAAAGGCATTTTAAACACGGAGTAAAAAGATTATAATGGGTATTTTTTTTAACTTGTAATTCAGATGAAACCAACTTTTACTGGATACCTGCTTTATGCCAGAAACCGTGCGAAGGGTTTTCACTTAGAGTATTTTATTTTGTCTTCACAATAACACGCTGAGTCAGAATCTGATTATTACTCAGAAGGGGAAACCAAGGTCCAGTGAAGTCCATTAGGACATCAAAAGTCATGCACAAAAATAGCAAGTTAGTGAGCTAGGATTTTTCTCCCAGGTTTTCTGACCATCAGTCCAGAGCTTCCCCACAACGTCACACTAAGTAGGCACAAGAGTATATTAACTATGGAATAAGACAGTCCTGGATCCAAATCTCAGTTTGAAGTTCATTAGCCACGAGACCATGAGTATGCGATTTTATGTCTCTGTGCTCCTGTGTCCTCTTTATGAAACAGGAAAAATAAAACCTGTCTTGAAGAGCTGTTGTAAGGATTATGTGACTCTAATTATTGACTTAAGGCTAGTAATATAGGCAAATTTGAGACATGTAAATTTTGGGGCATTTTGTTCATTGCACTTAAAAACCCTAGCTCTAAAAGCAGTATTTAGCATCTAGTATGTGCTCAATAAATACCTGGCCAAATGAAAATGGAATCACCTGGCATACAGTAAAAGCTCAATAAATGACAGCTATTGTTATATAAAGGATAGAGAAAATTTGTTCTGATGTCATCTTTGCAATTACTCTCCCCTGATAATAATTTAGAGATTTTAAAATAAGCTCTTCCTTCACAGAAAGTCTTGAAATGGCAATAAATTCTCATTCTCAACACTTAATAAATGGTGGAAGCGGGACAGAAGAATGTGCCCAAGTTCACAGCGAGGTGGTGAGATGGAAGCTATTTTGTTAGTAATACGGCTATTCCAGGTAGCATTTGGAATGGTGCTGGTGAACAAGAGAAGATTTCTAGTAAAAACGAAGATGATTTCTAGCCACCGGAAAAAAACAACCAGAACAAAGTACCTTAAGCAATCAATTCACTAAATCATTTAACAGAAAGGTAGTGGTGTATTACTAACCAACACACTCATCATTCATTCAACCATTCAGTCATCAACAATACTGATTAATCTAGACCCACCCTACCTTGCCAGACACTGATATAACCTGAGAGTACAATATAAAATGCACAGCCCCTTTTTTAATTATCTAGTAATCCGGTGAGAGAGACAAGGACTCAACAGCGCCTTACGCAGCCTGAAGAATGGAAGAAAGGCATCCCACAGAAAGTAATATTTACACTAAATTTTGAAAAGTAACTTTTCAAGGGAACAAACTTGGGGTTTGCATGCTGGAAAAGAAATACAACTATGAGAGAGGTTAGCCTGTGCATGCAATTACAAATAAACCCAAAGGAGAATCTACTGAATGGAGATGAACTTAATCAGTTAACACAATGGCTGCACACAAACAGCTGTATGCCATGCAACTAGGTGTTTAGATTTTTCTTTAGCTTATAAAGATTGTGGACGCTTGACAAAGGTAATTGTCATGACTAACCCAGGTTAAAGGTTTAGCATTACACCAGCACGTAGTAAGAAATACATAAATGGTTGGAATTAGGATTTTTGAGTCCTTTCTTCATCTCCTTTATTCCATCGGCCACCTGGAGGCACTAATTTTTCATAGATTTTTTTTTCTCTTTTTTTAGTCACTGTTTTCACTTCCAATATATCATTTCTTCTCTGAATTATTTTTACAGTTGTTTTCAACTAGTTTCCATTCTTCAATCCACTTAAACTCATACTAATACTACCACAAGATTGATCTCCAAAATCATCAATTATGATTTCAGGTCACTAAAATAAATCCTCACATGAAACTCAATTTCCTATCACATCGTGGCTTCAGTTCACCATTCTAAACTTTCACTCTCTGACAAGTGACACTGCCCCATCTATTTCTGTTTGCCAACCTTGCTCTTCTCACATCTTCTGCTTTAGTTTTTAAAATTTTGCTGCTACTGTTTATCTCTTCCACCTTGACTTACTCCTTCCCTTCTCTCTAAACACCCCACTTCTATCCTAATACTGTGCACTCTTCAAGGCTCAGGTCAAGTTCACTATTAAAATCCACACTGGTTCTTTTCTACATTCTTCTATCACACTGTGATGATTAATTTTATGTGTTAACTTGCCTGGACCACACGGTGCCCAAACATTTGATCTAACATTATTTTGGGTGTGTCCATGAGGGTATTTCTGGATGACATGAGCATTAGAATTGGTAGGCTGGCCAGGCATGAAGGCTCACGCCTGTAATCCTAGCACTCTGGGAGGCCGAGGCGGGAGGATCGCTCAAGGTCAGGAGTTCGAAACCAGCCTGAGCAAGAACGAGACCCGTCTCTACTAAAAATAGAAAGAAATTAATTGGACAACTAAAAATATATAGAAAAAAATTAGCTGGGCATGGTGGCACATGCCTGTAGTCCCAGCTACTCGGGAGGCTGAGGCAGAAGGATTGCTTGAGCCCAGGAGTT
>CAUYRT010107515.1:0-10974 GCA_963574885.1 Lepilemur ruficaudatus
TTGGCCAATTAATTTCTTTCTTTCTATTTATAGTAGAGACAGGGTCTCACTCTTGCTCAGGCTGGTTTTGAACTCCTGACCTTGAGCGATCCGCCCGCCTCAGCCTCCCAGAGTGCTAGGATTACAGGCGTGAGCCACCGCGCCCGGCGCTTCCTTTCTTTTTTGAGAATATATTAGTCAGGGTTCTTTAGAGAAACAGAACCAATAAGGTGTGTACCTGAGTGTGTGTCTCTTTATATATACACATATATGTATATGTAGAGAAAGTGCACACATGTGAGAGTGTGGCTCACTCTCATTTATTTTAGAGACTGGCTCACATGATGGTGGAGGCTGGCATGTCCAAAATCTGCAGGGTAGGCTGGCAGGCTGGAGACCCAGGGAAGAGCCAATGCTAAGTTCAAATTCAAAGGCTGTCTGCTGGCAGAATTCCGTCTTCTGCCAGGAAGGTCAATCTTGTTTCATTAAGGTTTTCAGCTGATTAGGTGAGGCCTACCTACATTACGGAGCAAAATATGCTGTACTCAAAGTCTACTAATTTTAATGTCAATCTCATCTAAAAAGTACCTCCATGGAAACACATAGAATAATGTTTGACCAAATATCTGGGTACCAGGGGCTAGCCCAGTTGACACATAGAATGAACCATCACAGAGAATGAAAATGTATTATATTTACCCATATTTTTCTCTTTCTATTGTTCTTCCTTCCCAATGTTCCAAGATTCCTTCTTTTGTCACTTGTTTTCTGTTTGGAGAACTTCCTTTAGCTATTCTTTTAGTGTAGCTTTGCTGGCTACAATGTCTCTTAGTCTTTCTTTATTCAAGAATGATTTCTCCTTCATTCCTGAAGGAGTTTCCCTGGATATAGGATTTGTAGGTGATGGTCCTTTTCTTTCAGCAATTGAAAAATGTTGTACCACTTCCTTCTGGCCTCTATGGTTTCTGATGAGAAATCCAATATTATTTGGATTGCTTTTCCCCAATAAATAAGGTATTATTTCTCTCTCTGCTTTCAAGATATTTTTCTTTGTCTTTAGTTTTCAAAAGTTTGGTTATATGTTTTTGGCATGGAATTCTTTGGCTTTGTCCTGTTTGAGGTTCACTCAGCCTCTTTAATCTATAAGTTTATATCTTTGCACAAATTTGGAAAACTTATTTCTTTGAATACTGTTTTAGCCCTGCACTTTTCTCTCCTGACACCCCAGTGACATGAACGTTGGATATTTTTTTTTTAATAGTCTAATGGGTCCCTGAGATTCTGTTCCCTTTTTCGGTATATTTTTTTCTCTGTTACTCAGATTAGGTAACTTGTCTTCAAGTTCATTGATTCTTTTCTTCATCCCCTTCATTCTGCTATTAATCCCATCCATTGTAATTTTTACTTTGGTTATTATATTTTTCATTTCTAAAATGTTCATTTGATTCTTCTTTCCATCTTTTATTTCTTTGCTGAAACTTTCTATATTTTCCATTTGTTTTTCATGTGTTCATAATGGCTGTTGAAGCATTTGTATGCTTTAAAATCTTGTCAGACAATGCTAACATTTGCGTAATCTCAATGTGGGCATCTATTGATTATCTTTTCTTATTCATATCCAGATCTTCTTGATTCTTTGTATGATGAGTGATTTTTGAGTGAATCCTAGACATTTTTGGTTTTATGTTATGAGACTCTGGATCTTACTTCAATCTTCTGTTTCTTCTGGTCCATACTGACATTGTTTTGAGGAGTAGGGGCTAACTTGGGCCTCCAGGTGGGGTGGAGGCCCAGGTTCTCCACTTGTGGGGTACTGCTACCTCCTTACTGCTGGGTGGGGGTGAGAATTCTGGCTCCCTCTGAGGCCTCTGCTGATACCACTGTGGCTGGGAGGGGTAGGAGTACCTCCTTACTGCTCTCCACAGGCCTCCAGGAACACTTGGGGAGGGAGGCCTCATGACCACTGAGTAGCAGTGAAAGTCCTAGTTCTCCACAAGAGCCCCTCTGTTACCGTCCCAGGGGGAGGGAGGAGAGAAGTTGGAGGGGGTGGCAGCTGGGGTGAAAGCCTCAGCTCCCTACTTGATCTTCTCTGATGTCAGCCTGGCAGGGGTATGGGGGCTCCTTGCTACAGAGACTCACTAGGGTGCAGATCTCAGCTCCCCCTCAGGCTTTGGTAATAGGAAGGGAAATAGGCTTTGGAATAGGAAAGGGCCATAGTGTTTTTCTGAGGTGTTTGCTTGGAGTAGAGCAGTTATTATCTAAAAGTTTTCTGTCTTGCTAGGCTTCCCATTTTCTGGTCCTTTGGTTAGAGAGAGCAGGCTTTTGTTGGGACTTTTTATGTCTGCACCTGTTGGTATGTCTGAATAGCCAGCTTCTCCAGCAAGAAGTCTGGGGCATAGGAAGCAAAAACGAAAGCCTGGGAAAGCATCGCTGTGAGGCCCCCTGGCTGATCTTCCTTCCATGTTTTGGAGTCGTCTTATGTTTGTTTTATGTATTACGTTCAGGTTTTTAAATTGTGCGTAATTGTGGGAATAGGAAAAAGTAGTGCTTCCCTTCCACCTTCCCAGAAGCCTATTCTATATTGCATTTTAATCTAATCAGTATTTATATTTAGAGAGGCAGGAGAGGCTTTGCCTCGGGTTAAAGGAATCTCAAGCATTACTTGAAGCAGGTGGGAAAAAACTGTGGAAAGGGCTGGGCCAGGGTGGTGGGAAGGACCAGAGCGTGTCTGCTCTTCCTACCTCCGCAGCCACTGCCCACCCTCTTTTTCACACCACTTCCACTCCTTTAGCACCTGAATTCAAGCCCTGTCTTTTATTGTCCGCCACACAGAGGAAGCCCTGTCTTTCCCTGCGTTCCCACCACCCATCATAGATTAGCAGCTACAAGCACCTTCCTTGACCCAGGCCCCAACATACAGTAGAAGGAAAACAAGGCCCATTCATCACAGCCACGGCCATTCTTCCTCCGGACGGGGCGGCGGTGAATTCTGGGAGAGGGAGGGCTCCTGCGGCTTAACTTTCTGAAAAGGGGGCGGCAAAGCCAGTGTATGGAGCCTGTCAGCTCGGACATTCTGGAATAAGATTGAGTCCTGCTCGAGCGGACAAAGGGAACAATGCCGGCCCAGACAACCGAGTGTTCTCCCGTGCCCCCCTCCTGGCCCAGACCACTTCACATGGAACCTTTAAAAGGTCTATGGCTCTTGAGGGAAATGGCACAATTAAAGAGAGGCTGGAAGCCCACCGAGCAGAGAGCATCCTTTGTGCTGAAAATGCAAATTGTTTTCCATTTAATGGACAATCTCCCCTTGAGAAGGCTGATGAAGCGAATTCTGAGACAAAGGTGCTTAATTCTCTAGCCATCCTTTTGATGGATTCCAAGACTCAAAAATGGGGGCTGGAGGTGGGGGGTGGAAGATTTTCCATGGAAAGAAAGAGGGAAGCGACTTGGGGATGTCATTGGTAGGGGTTAGTCTTGAACTAGGACAGTCCTTGGTTAATGTTTTTAAAAAATTAAAAAAAAATTTTTTTTTGATAGACTTTATTTTGTAGAGAAATTTTAGGTTCACAGCAAAACTGAGCAGAAGGCCCAGAGATTTCCCAGGTACCTCCTACCCCCTCACAGGCACAGCTCTCCGTTATGTGCTTCCCCCACCAGAGTGGCGCTTGTCACAATCAAAGAACCTGAACTGACACATCGTTATCACCCAGAGTCCATAGTTTACATTCAGATTCACTCTTGGTTCAGTTTTTTGTCCTGGTTTTTCAGAGCAAAGCGTGACAAGCACAGCCGGAGGTGTTTCTTTCAGGGAACCTGCTGCCTCCTTGTCCTTTGCTCAGTCTGGCCAGAGCAGAGCATCACATAGGGTCGGTAAATATTGACATGAAAGTCTTTGAGAGGTTTTCTGAGGCTTAGTTTCCTTTAAATCATAGCTATGTTCCAGCCAAACTGTCATGAATAAACGTTTTTGTATGTCACGTTTGAATATTTTAGGGAATCAACTATTAACATTTAAAGAGAACAATAGATGCATGGTTGCCTCTCTTTTCTAAAGTGACACCTCACTGTCCAGATTCCAGATCAGGGGTGGAACTTGTGGCAATACCTTGGTGGTGTCAGTACCTTCAGCTGTCCAGAGTCATGGTTGAAGATCACCTGTTTGAGTGAATATAATTTATTTTAAAAATTTCAGCATAGATGATATTGAAACCATCTATATTAAACTAACATAGAGCCATAAGATGTAAACAGTAATCAAAGTCTGATTTTTATGAAAGTATAGATATAGCCAGAAGTTAACCAGCCATCGTTCCCTAACTTCCTTACTGCTATAACTGGCGACTGCTTCATGGCACTTCCTCCCTGATAGGTGCAAGATTTGTGACTCCCCCACTACTTCTATAGATGACATTGCCATTGTAAAGCCCAACTCCTGTGCTTCTCCAGATGACCTTGCTATTATAAAGCTTAAGACTGGTCTTTGAAGTATTTTTTGGACTCTGCATTCCGAGGGGACAGAGTGATGCCAAGTGGATTCATGGACAGGCAAGAGAATGAATCCACAGCCTTGAGACCCCCCCACCCAGGAAATCTCCCAACCGAGAAGATGACCTCTGTTTCCTGATCCTGTGAGTTCATCCCCAGCCAATCAGCAGACCCAATTCCCTAGCCTTTTGCCTGCCAAACTATCTTTAAAAACCCTTTCTCCCAAATTCTCGAGAAGATGAATTTGAGAAATTCCTCCATCTCCTTGGAGGGTACCTGTGATATTAAACTCTTCCTCTGATGTAACCCCTGCTGTCTCGGTGTATTGGCTTCCTCTTGAGCAGCGGGCTATGAACCTGGTTGGGCTGTAACAGTGTGATATACACGTGGGTCAATTAGTTTTTTAATTTTAAACAACTTTTTGAGATATAATTTATATACCACAAAATTCATCTGTTTTAAATTGTTTATCGTCATCACCACCCAGTTTTAGAACATTTCCATCACCCGAATAAGATCCCTCACACCTGGTTATGATTAATTCCCTGTCCCCATCCATAGCCCTAGGCTGCCACTAATCTTTTCAGGACATTTCAGAATGCCACCATACAACATGTGGTCCTTTGTGACTGGCTTCTTCCACTTAGCAGGTTTTTTAGGCTTATCCATGTTATAGCATATGTCAGTAGTTCTTTAATTTTTATTTCAGAATAATATTCTATTGTATGGATATACTACATTTAGTTTATTTGTTTACCAGTTGATGAATGTTTGGGTTGTTTCCATTTTTGGCTATTATGAATAATGCTGTTATGACTGTTGATACATGAGTTTTTGTGTGGACATATGTTTTCATTTCTCTTGAGTGGGTTACCTAGGAATGGAGTCACTGGGTTGTATGGTAAATTTGTTTCAGGTTGGCTAGTTGTAGTCCACATTTCTGCAGCAATTGGATAACAGTTGAAGTGCCCTCATCCAGTACTGCTCAGTGGTGGTGTGTATTGGTTTCTCCTAGTTGCCCCTCTGGATCCACTCCCTGTGCCCCAGGAGGCTGACGTGCACTATTGGGCTCCCTTGGCCTCTGATTTCAGCTGGGTTGGCCGGTGGGGAACACTGACAACAGGTAGGAGGAGAGAAGAGAGTGAGTTCCGGTTAACTCCCTGCGGGTCATAGAAGGCTGGCTGTGTCCTCTGCTGAAGGTTGCAGCTCCTGTTGGACAGGCTTCTCTACATGGCTCTTCCTCCACATTCTAGTAAGTGTTCATCCCCCCAGCCTTTTAGATCCCCTGGGTGACAGCAGCTCTGCTCTTATGAGCCCCAGTGTATTGCACTGTCCCATGTAGTTTCTCTACACCCACACTTTGTAAATTGTCCCTTTATTAAACTCTCTTCATGTTACCTAATTTAAGTATGCTATCTGGACCATCCTGGACAAATTGAGTTTTTAGTTAATTTTTAAAAATACGAAATCAGAGTTCATTGACATCTATGCTTCAGCTAACTTGACCTTCATTAGAAGGCTTGCCCCTTAGCCTAACAGGTGTTATAAATAGTTTTCCTGAGGAAATTATTTATAGCAAGAAAATGCAGTTCAAGATATGTGGATTGGTTAGAAATATTATACAGGCACTTCCGCCCTTGTACAAATAAAGGTGTAATATTGGGTAAGCATGATAGAGTAGTATTCTTAAACTGTGATTTAGATCCATGTCTTGCCACTTAATGGAGGATTCTGTCACCTAATCCAGCCAAAAGGTTGACCACATCCTTCCTCCAGAATATTATCATGTCTACCTGGGATGAGCCTTTATGCAAGGCATTTAGAGGACTGTCTATGGGACAGAGAGCTGAGTATTCCACTGAGGTTATAAGAACAGGTTCCTGACTATTTTGACGTGGCTTACTAATAAATGTTTTATGTGTGGTAGAGCTCATTCTGAGGCTTGCTTGCATTGTAACACACCATCTGCTGGCTAGGTTGTGGGAGAGGAGACCTACAGTCCTCATCTACCTCTAATTACTGGAGGCCACAAGAAAAACCCAACAATTATGAGCAAACAAATAGGCTTAGGTCAGATAAAGACTTCAAATTTATGGCCTGCCTTGCCATCAGTTCTGCCCAGCCATAGACAGAGCTTGCTAAAGAAGCATGTGCAATCACTCTGGTCTGTAGAAAATCACTCAGCCCAACCAGCCACAAGGAGAGAGGCCTCACTAATGCCCCATGCAGCACCCACCCACTGCACACACATTCGCTGCGCCCTTTTCAAGAGCACTGCCATATAATTTTTGTGTATTTCTTTTGTTCTCCTTTAACTTTTTAAAAAATTGAATCTCCTCATCCATCTTTATTGAGGTATAACTGACAAATAAAAAAATTGTATATATTTAAGGTGTATGACAATATATTGATATATGTGTACATTGTAAAATAATCACCACACTCAAATTAATGAACATATCTATTACCTTATACCATTAACATTTTGTTTTGTTTTGTTTTTGTGGTGAGAACACTTAAGAATCTATTCTCTTAGCAAATTTTAAGTATACAATACAGTATTGTTAGCTATGTTCACATTGCTATCTGCTAGGTCTCCAGAAATTACTCATCTTGCATAACTCAAACTTTGTGTTATAATCTCCATTTGTCCCTCCGCCAGCCCCTGGCAACCACTGTTCTACTCTACTTCTATGAGCTTGGTTATTTTAGATTCCATGTATAAGGGCGATTGTGAAATATCTGTCTTTCTGTGTCTGGCTTATTTCACTTAGCATCATGTCCTCTAGTTTCATCTGTGTTGTTACAAATGTCAGGATTTCCTTCAATTTAAAGGCTGAATAATATTCCACTATGGGGTGTGTGTGTGTGTGTGTGTGTGTGTACTATATTTTCTTTGCCCTTCATCTGTTAATGGAAGGTCCATGTCTTGGCCATTGTGAACAATGCTGCAATGAACATGGAAGTGAGAATGTCTTGAGGAGAACCTGATTTCCCTTGGATATATACCCAGAAGTAGAGTTGCCGGATCATGAGGTAGTTCTATTTTTTATTTTTTGAGGAACTTCCATACAGTTTTCCATAATGGCAGTACCACTTTATATTCTAACCAACAGTGTACAAGGGTTCCCTTTGCTCCACATCTTGCCAATACTTGTTATAGTTTGTCTTTTTATAACAGCCATTCTAACAGGTGTGAGGTGATAGCTCATTGTGGTTTTGATTTGCATTTTTCCTGATGATTAATGATAGTGATGTTGAGCACTTTTTCAAATACCTGTTAGCCACTTGTATGTTTTCTTTTGAAAAATGTCTATTCAGGTCCTTTGTCCATTTTTTAAATCAGGTTATTGTAATTACTTTTGTTATTCAGTTATATGAGTTCCTAATATATTTTGGATGTTAATCCTTCATCAGATATATGGTTTGTACATATTTTCTCCCATTCCATATGTTGCTTTTTAAATCTGTTGATTGGGTCCTTTACTGTGTAGGAGCTTTTTAGTTTGATGCAATTCCACTTGTCTATTTTTGCTTTTGTTACCTGTGCTTTTGGTGTCATATCCAAAAAATCATCGCCCAGACCAATGTCAAAAAGCTTCTTCCCCATGTTTTCTTCTAACAGTTTTATGGTTTCAGGTTTTACATTTAAGTCTTTAATCGATTTTGAATTGATTTGTATACATGGTGTGAGATAAGGTCCAATTTCGTTCTTCTTCATGTGGATATCTAATTTCTCCAGCACTACTTATTAAAGAGACTAGCTTTTCCCCATTGTGGGTTCCTGCCACCTTTGTTGAAAATCAGTTGATTATAGATGTCTGGATTTATTTCAGGGTTTTGTATTCTGTTCTATTGGTTTATGTGTTTTTTAAAAAAATGTTAGTACAGCATTCTGTTTTGATTACTATAGCTTTGCAATATATTTTAAAGTCAGGGAGTGTGTGTTCTTATTCAAGATTGTTTTGGCTATTTGTTGTCTTTTATGGTTCCATATGAATTTCAAGATTGCTTTTATATTTCTAAGAAAAAAATGTCATTGAGATTTTGATAGGGATTGCATTAAATCTGTAGATCACTTTGGATAGTATCATCATTTAAAGAATATTAATTTTTACAACCCATGAACATGGATGCCTTTCTATTTATCTGAAGGAGTTTCATTTCCTTCATCAATGTTTTGTAATTTTCAGTGTACAAGTTTCTCACCAGTTTTGGGTAAGTTTATTTCTAAGTGTTTTTTCTTTTTGTTGCTATTGTGAATGAGATTGTTTTCTTATTTTCCTTTCTGGATAATTCACTGTTTGTGAATAGAAAAACCACTGGTTTTTGTATGTTTGTTTTTTATTCTGCAACTTTACTGAATTTGTTTTTAGCTCTTTTTTTTTTCTAGAGTCTTTAGGGTTTTCTATAATACATATATGATCATGTAACCTGCAGACAGAAATAATTTTATTTCTTCCTTTTGAATTTTTACAGTTTTGTTTATTTTTCTTGTCTAATTGCTCTGGCTAGGACTTCCAGGAAAAGAAGTAGAGACAGCGAACATCCTTGTCTTGTTTTTATCTTAGAGGAAAAGCATTCAGCTTTTCACCATTTCATTTAATATTAGCTGTGGGCTTTTCATAGTAATATGTGGCCTTTATTGTGTTGAGGTAAGTTTCTTCTACAAGTATTTTGTTGAAAATTTTAATCATGAATGGGTATTGAACTTTGTCAAATGCTGTTTCCTGCATGTAGGGCTTTTTTTCCTGATCATAGGGTTTTTTTCTTTCATTTTGTTAAGGTGATATATCAGTATCAATTTGCATATATTGAGCTATCCTTGCATCCCAGATATAAATCCTACTTGGTCATGGTATATGATACTTTTAATGTGTGGTTGAATTCAGTTTGCTAGTATTTTATTGAGAATTTTTGTATTTATGTTATCAAGGATATTGGCCTGTAGTTTTCTTTTTTTGTGGTATCTTTGTCTGGTTTTGATATGAGGGTGATGCTGGCCTGTTCAGAAGCATTTCCGCTTCTATTTTTTTGGAAGAGTTTAAGAAGGAGTGTATTAATTTGTTTTGAATGCTTGGTATAATTCATCCATGAAGTCATCTGGTTCTGGGTTTTTTTTGGGAGGTTTTTGATTACTAATTGAATCTCCTTGTTTGTTAGTCGTCTATCTATTCAGGCTTTCTATTTCTTTTTGACTTGGTTTTTGTAAGTTGTATATTTCTAGGAATTTGCCCATTTCTTCTAGGTTACACGATTTTTGGCATATAATTGTTCATAGTAATCCCTTATGATCCTCTGTATTTTTATGGTATCAATTGTAATGTTGCCTCTTTCATTTCTGATTTTAGTCATTTAAGTTTTCTCTCTCTTTTTTTCCTGGTTAGAGAAGCTAAGGGTTTGTTGCTTTTGTTTATGTTTTTTAAAAACCAACTCTTAGTTTTGTTGATTTTTTTCTATTGTTTTTCTAGTCTCTGATTTGTTTCTGCTCTAATCTTTATTATTTCCTTCTGCTAGCTTTGGGCTTAGTTTGTTCATCTTCATCTCATTACTTGAAGTGTAAAGTTAGGTTGATTATTTGAGATATTTCTTCTTTTTTACTGTAGGTATTTATTGCTATAAACTTCCCTCTTGGTACTGCTTGGTACTGCTTTTGCTACATAAGTTTTGATATATTGTGTTTTTGTTCTTCTTTGTCTTGAGATACTTTTAAAATTACCTTTTGTTTTCCTCTTTGACTCAATGGTTGTTCAAGATTGTGTTGTTTAGTTTCAATGTATTTGTGAATTTTCACATTTTCTTGCTGTTATTGATTTCTAGTTTCATTTATTGTGATCAGAAAAGATACTTGGAATAATTTTAATCTTAAGTTTTGTAACCTAACATGTGATCTATCCTGGAGAATGTTCTATGTGTTCTTGAGAAAATGTGTATTATTCTGCTGTTGGGTAGAAAGTTCTATATATGTCTGTTAAGTCCATTTGGTCTACGGTGGTGTTTAAGTCAGCAATTTCTTTACTGATTTTCTGTCTGCATGTTCTAGCCATTGTTGTATGTAGGATATTGAAGTCCCTTACTATTATTGTTGTTGTTGTTATTATTATTATTATTTGAGACAGAGTCTCACTCTGTTGCCCAGGCTAGAGTGAGTGCCATGGCGTTAGCTTAGCTCACAGCAACCTCAAACTACTGGGCTCAAGCAATCCTTCTGCCTCAGCCTCCCAAGTAGCTGGGACTACAGGCATGTGCCACCATACCCAGCTAATTATTTCTATATATTTTTAGTTGGCCAATTAATTTCTTTCTTATTTATAGTAGAGACAAGGTCTAACTCTTGCTCAGGCTGGTTTCGAACTCCTGACCTTGAGCGATCCACCTGCCTTGGCCTCCCAGAGTGCTAGGATTACAGGTGTGAGCCACCGCGCCTGGCCCCTACTATTATTATATTGCTACCAATTTCCGTATTCAGATCTGTCAATATTTGCTTTATGTATTCAGGTACGTTGATGT
>CAUYRT010107518.1:0-12722 GCA_963574885.1 Lepilemur ruficaudatus
GGAAAAATGAAAGATATTAATGGAACAATCTTTTGAATTAATCACCTTTCTAGAGAAAGTTCTAGAACCCACCAGCCTACATAGGTTGGCAGATTTAGAATACTCTTTACAGAACACAGGACAAAATCTGGTACTGGAGGAGTGAGATGTAGGTTAGAGAGACACAGTAAAAGAAAAAAAAAAGAAGAAAAAAGAAAAGAAAAAATATACACCCATCTGCATTGAAACTCTGCCGTATTTTGGACACTATGTAAGAAACTACCTAAGCTGACTAAAAGCAATTTAATACTAGAGCTAGCTTGTTCTCACTACACCCTTTTCCTTCCTCCATTTGATATAATCCAATTTATAACCATTCCCAAAATATTAGGAGGTACATTTCCACATACCTCTATAGTAATACAGTATGTGATATGCTGTCACTTTAATTTCCATTCATATTTATTTAAAGGGGAGAGAGGACACTGCAATGCCACAGTCCTGCACGCTACTGCAAGAAGCACAATGAGCTAAAATCTGAAGGGAGGCCTTCCCCCGTACAGACACAGAGACACAGGCAGCTGGGGCGACATACCACCACATACGAGATCACAACGGGAGGAAAACATCAGCCCGACCGACTCATGGAACCACAGGGCACAGCACAAGACAGGGATGGCACCACAGACAGCACGGACATGGAACTGCGTGTGTCGAGGTTAAACTTACAGGCACGGAAACTGGTGGAGCAATCATGAACAGAGACAGAAGAAAGTGGGAAGGCTCTCTCAAGGGTCTCCACGTTACCACGCACACGGCCTGACATGCACGAGCAGTCACGCCCAGAACGTCCGCAATCAAAACAACATGCCCGTCTCATTCTCTTGTAGATGGACATCTTGGCTATAACCATGTGGTTGGATGGGAGGAGAGGAAGAGTGGCAGTTAATGGCAAGGTCACACACAGCAAGGCAGCTGGAAGGGAGCTGAAGGGATTGAACACAGGTCTTAGTTCACGTTAACAGTCTTGACCCAGAAAAAAATGCAGAGTGATTGTTCATAACAGTTTGGTTGTACATCAAAAAAAGCAGTGAAAATATAAATCGCCTTTATCGTTCCCCAAGGCTGCTGCAGATTATTTTTGTCCCCTAGGTAAGGCGGTGACCACAGGAAAAGGGCATGGCTGAGTACAGTCGAGTTCTTGGGTGAGAAGAAGAGCAAATTACACACAGCAAAAATGTAACCAACATTTTTCCCCTGGCACAATTAAATACAGGAGGACAAAATATACACACTGCCAATCCATTAAATTAATTGCTTATTTGGTATAATAAATGGTTTTTGCAAGATGCAAAAATATCTCATATGTAGGCTTTCTAATTTCCATCCATTTCTGGGCATTAGGCAGAGCCTGGGACAAGCTTTCATCAAATTAGACGTGAAACGATTACGTGTTAATATAAAATCTGAGGATGCCTTTGCTGAACTTCCCGGGAGTGAGTTTACATGATGGCTACAGGAATTTAAATTTACTCTTGACAGAACAAATATCCAAATCTGTCCATATAAGAAATGCAGCTACTCAAGACTAACGCTGCAGATTTGACATTAAAGGCAGTTCACAAATAAGAAATCACCCAAAGCATATAAGATGTTGGCCTGTTGGAATGCATTTAGCTACTCATGGATGTATTTTCTGCTTAAAGCTGAGAGAATCTAAACATCACATCTGCTTATCTCTCCCCACCCACCAGAAATTCAAGAAGCAATCAGGATATTGGTTTAATCAGGCTATTAACCAATCATACTTTTTTTTTCCTATACAGAAAACATTGGCCAAAAACAGATTTAAAATTATAAAACATGAAACAAGAGAATAGGTCCCATGTGAAATATCTTACTGGGTTTTGCACGCAGCATTGATGGCTCTTCTAAAGCTGGTATCTATCGTAGGTTCTGCACTGCCTGGGGATCTAACCTGGGTGCTGACCTGCCAAAGTTGCTGGAAGTCACCGTAGAAGTTTCCAATGCCCTTCACCTTAAGCCTTTAAGCCAATTTATATTTCAGTACAACAATAGAAACTTTTTGTGCCTCATTTTGATGCTACAACAGGCAAACATGTTTGCTTATCACTTAGCATGAACCAGCCTGCTTCTCTCACAAGGTGGGAGAAGAATTCATATTTATTCCCAGCATCACAGCCAGACAGTAAACCTACACTGGAGAGGTGTCATTCCCTGTGCCCACACCTTCCATTTTGAAAGCCATCCTCCCCTCCACCTTTCTTTTTCTTTGTAGAGAATGGTTGCATTCTTATTTTAAAATATGGCTTGTGGTTTTGCCCTGTTTGAATGTTACAGTCACCAGGAAGAGGGGTTTAAATCTCTCAAATGGGTCAAGTCCTGTTCTAAGACCTTTATGACTTGCCATACAGTATATTTGTCAAGCAAGGGTAACGTTATGATTGTGAAGAACAGGCACTGGGGGAGATGAATGAGAGATCTCTTCAGCAGCAACTCCATTCTTGTAAAGTTGGCTCACATTTTTAGTGACATGTTCTTTTAGCATCCTAGCTAGTCTGTTGTTCAGGTCATCATGCAGCCCCAGCCCTGTTCAATGGGTGGTAGATCATTCCTTTGAGCTTAGCTTTTATCAAAAAAAAAAAAAAAAAAAAAAAAAGTTCCACTATAGCATTTGAATCAGAGGAATTTAGAAGGTCTGGTGTGAACGCCCAGACATTGCAAACAAACAGCAATGGCTGAAGTCAAGAAAGGGGGGCAAAAGGTCTTCAATTGGAGACATGAAAATAAATTTATTTTAAATGCATCCAGATCTGGCATACGACTTGGAGACAAGTCCCTTGATTTTTCCTTCTTGGTTGTTTTACTGGAAATATTGTTATTTACACAGAAGAGGGAAACAGGGATGATTTTTTGTTTCACTGCAGATAAACTGTTTTGAAAAAAAAATTTTAATCAAATGCTGTAGCAGAAGAGAAGCCCATCAAACTCTGAAATGCTATGCTTCTCATTAGCAACAGTCCCTGGTTTTCATTTCCATACTGCCATTTTGGGTTTATATACAATAATAGAATCTGACACATTTATGGGGAAAGAAAGTTCTTATAAATATACCATCTTTTAGGATAAGAGGAGGGCTGATGGGGATGGGATAACTTTTGAAACTATTTTGTCAGAGGAAAACATGTCACAATGGGTGATGTAAACCTCCTACTTGATAAGAGTTAAGGAGGAAACAGCATCAAACCAGTGGCTCTCAGGGACTGTTTGCAACTGTCATTGTTAGCTGTCCTGGAGACCATGCATTGTTCTAAAATTTCATATTGTTAGCATGCAGGAACAGGCTGAAACTGGTAATCGAAGCAGCAAAAAACCATTTGCTATAAGAAGATTAACTGTTAATTATAAGCAGTCACATTCCAAAGCAGCATATGCATAAAAAAGAAAACATGCCATTACTTGTCATTCCTCCCCAGTCATTTTTACACTCACACCAAATGCAAAATAGAAATCTCAAAAGACAAACAAATAACCCACACACAAACACACACACGCACACACACACAAAAAAAAAATCAGCAAGAATGACCAATGAGAGTCTCTAAGACAAGACAGAAACAGTTAAAAAAAACAATGGAGCCCCACACATTGACAAACCTTCATGAATCACAATGTCTAGACCGAGATGCCACCAACTGGCAGGGTGGCTCTTTTTCTCTACTTCTGCAATAGTCCATTTCCATCGACTCCCTGTCAGGTGTCTTCACCTATATACTTCGGGGTCCACTTTCTTAACAGGTAAGGCTGATTCTGAACTCCCAGCTGGTGGAATGATCCATCAGGCTTGAAGGCTATGTGGGCCGGCCAGGAAGAGATTTCCTCTGGGCCATTATACAAATTGCAAACAAGCTCTTTAACTAAAAACTGATGAAGATTTTCCTTTCCAGTGATAGATGTTCCAGAAGATTTGGACACTCTGTGTGTAAAATGATACTCTCAAGTTGTAAAATAAAACTGTATTAAAACTAAGTCGTGGACCTCCTAATGTGTTCATTGCCACCCTTCATCTCCCTCAACTCTCTCTGACTCCCTAATCCTTTATTTTTGTTTCAGCGAGTCATGCATATTCAGAACTGCTGGTTCCATTTCTCAGTGACTGTTTCCTTTTCTAGAACTGATTTGGGTTAGAAGGTTAATTTTAGGTATCAGAGTTCCACTTTAAAACTCTCAAGGTTCGGTTTCAAAGTGCAACTTCGTTATTTATTTAAAACAGAAGTAAGTTTCTCATCTACTCTCTGGCCACACCACGTGTCCTCTCTCCTTTAGTGTTTGCTGATTTTCTTTCTCGCATAGTCACCCATGGCTCCCTTCCCAAATCCCAAGCCTCAGGAAAGGTTTCCCCAGGATGACAACGGCAACACAAAGTAGAGCTATGAGGACATCTAGTGGATCCGTGTGGAAGAGCAGCTAGTTCACAGGCAACTAGAACTAGGCTTTCTCTGCAAGGAGCAGAAAGAGGGCCCTGCTGTCTCTAAGAATTGAAATATGGGCAGTGTCATTTCAATTCAATGGCTTCTCGTGATCCACTGCAGATGTTTAGGGGCAGCGGGGATGAAGGGGTGAGAGGCCCTGGGAGATGGTCCTAGGGTGGTCAAACTGGCGACTGGCAAGCACATTGGCTCTGCAGCTATGGCCAGCAGAGGACTACTTCAGCACCAGCTGGCTGCATCTCTTTAAAGCCCTGTTGCAGCTTCCTGGGAGAGGGGACAGACAAGAGTGTGTCTCTGGCAGGTGTGAATACTGTAGCTACTTGTCATTCTGTCTTAGGGCTCTTGGAACTCTATACTCAATTAATTGCCCCCATAGGCTGACTTAACCCTGGAAAAGCAGAAATATACGGCTCCAGGGACTCAGTTTTCTCTTTGGCCCACATCATAAGGTTCTTGTTCTTGGACCAGGGCCACAGATTCAAAGAGGTTATGTGGTTGCCAAGAATCAGACCCTGCGTCTCACCTTCCTCCAAAGAACTCGGCCCCAGCAGTTTCACAACTTACGAAAAAGCTTAAAAAGCTTTCATGTGCTTTTCTTCACCACAATAAAGTGGATAATCAGCCAATACTCCAATTATGACTTCCTAGTACTATTTCTAGAGACAAAATAGAAGTATTTCCCTAATGGACGTCACCAACACTTTCTGTTTACTCTTGAGTGTTTAAAATGAAAAGATCTCTTGGACATGCTCTCGGACAACTTTTCCTCTACTTTCAAAGGTCCTGATCATGAGAGAGAAAACCTGTAGGGAAGTGGCTGCCGCAGATGTAGCTTAGTTACTGCTCTTTCCTTGAGTCAGACTGACAATCAGCTGCTGTCTGCTGGTTGGCACTTCGGAGCCAAGCCTGGAATGGAAGGGAGAGTTGGATTCCATCCTATCCTCAGCACCATCTGCCTCCCGCATCAGCAACCAAATTGTCAGCCAATTTCCAATTGCAGAATCTTAATTTCCAGGGTGGATTTGAAGGGGCAGGAAAATCGGTGCTGGATTGAGAGGCCCAGGTGGAGTTTTCCAACTGCTGAGGACAAATATTTTAGGTTTCAAATGGAGCTAATTCAAGGGAAGACCGGTGTAGAAGGAAAAAAATAATCTGCCACACAGTTAATAGACACTTTTCAGAACACAATCTCACTTTTAAAATCAGTCCAATGAAGGAAGCTTATTTCCAATCATGACCCCTGGAGCTGCTTCTCATATGCTCTGCAGCAACTAAAATTACCAATGAAAATATCCATGGAAGGAAAAGTCCACTGATGTTTAAGGTTGAGGCAACTGATGTGGCACTGGGGATCAGACAACATTCCCTCAAGTCCTATAAATGAGGAGCAATATCTTCACTGAGAAAAATTCCTCCCATTAGCTTCTGGAGTAAGAAGAAAGGTCTTCCAGGTGGTTTTCCAATAACAAAAAGAGGAGAAAGAAAAAGCTGGTTAATGTCAGCGCTCAGAGCACACCGAGCTACGTGATTCTGCCCTCAACAACTGTACCGTGGCTGGGGAAGGCAGATGTGTTTGGCACTGGAGTTGTTCGCTGATTGACATCACATTTTCCCTCCAATTCTGAAGGAGCATTAGCCATAGTATAGGTAGCTCTGCAAGTATGAAAGTGGCTCATGTCCTCAAGCCATCCTTAAAAGTGTCCTGCAGGTGAAGGGAGCCGCAGAGTCTATTTTGGCAGAATTGTGCATTGAATTGAAGAAGCTCATTTCTTTTGTTTTTACATTGAGCAATGTATACCTTCCAAACACTGACAACTAGCCAAAATCAGATGATCAACTTTCTTCTTCTGCTGCAAAGGAACATGAAAGGACTGAGTGTGGAACCATCTTCTCCAAGAGCCATTGGACTGAGATGTTCTACAGGTTGGGTCTCATTTTGAGTGGAGTCTTATGTATATGAGTGAGGACCCAAAGCTCATTGCTGGTACCAGTGAGAGCAGCATTGTTGTAGTCACATTGCTGGCCTTAAAAGCTCCTCCTCAATGGCCACATCTTAATTGAGTGAGAGGGCATCCTACTCCTTGAGTAACCTGGAGGCTCAGAGACCTGCACTGACTTCTTTAGACGTCTACATAGCTCATTGATAAAACGGAATCTTCTCCTTGAGTCATCTTTTCTATCTTAAACAAATGAATTGATCTTGGAAGATGTCTAACTAACACTCATAGAGGAACTGGGTATGTCCTACTGGGTATTGACTACGAAAGAAACTTATTTGAAAGCAAGGGAACTTCATAGACTGTAGGAAATAATTACCACTGTGGAAATACTTGTCTCCAATAAGGCAGTTTAGATATTTATAGTCTCTAAGTTGAGTCTTCAGTTAATTCTCTAGCAAGTGCTTTCTCACATATAGAGGCACATACACTATAATACATCTCTCTATGAAATGTCTCTACTCATATATAAAAATGCACATTTTTACATATAGAGTACTGGTACATATCATATATATGTCACAACACAGGAATATATATGTAGCATACGTGTTTCCTTCAGGAGAGGAATTCAAGCTCAACAGCAGAGGAGACCAAGTATAATTTGTCAAAGGCAAGCATGACAAGGACCCCAATTGACAAGACATCTAGAGCTATAGTGGTAATTACCTCAGTCTAATCAGTGTCCCTTAAAAGTCCTGAGACAAAGCCTTCAAGAGAAACACACTGCTGTCAAGGTCTTATTTTTAAGTGGAAAAATAAGACAGTTCCGGAAGCTGGCCAAGAGCTGGGAGTTGGGGCGGATGGACGGAGAGTGGGCTCCCTGTGGATGCTCCAGCTCCAGGCTGCTCTGCAGACTGCGTTGGGGTATGAGGGAGTTGGGCCATGATGTCACTGCTACATGCAACATAAATACCAAAAGTAGAAAAGAAACTAAAACTGTACAGAAAATAAAGAAGTATCTCTTCTAGGGAAAGACAGGGGGAACTGGACTCCGGGCTTCTGGGAACCCGTTTTACTCACAATATATCACTACCAGTGTGCAGTTAAAATAGAGTAGGGGCCGTATTCCAAGGCAGCAAAGAGAAAAAAAAATAAATCAAAGATATGTCAATGATTAGAAGTTAAAGAAAATTCCTTCTAGCACATCAATCTAGACATGACTTGTCCCCTACGAGTCCACCCTTTGGCAAACATTTAGAGGCTGGGGGAAAAAATGTAAATCATTAGACCAGACTTGTTATACAGAAAAAGAAAATGGGTAAATAGTAGACCCTGAGAGCTTGTTCCTTGGCCAGGCAGCTGAACTGGGCTCTCTTCCTTGAAGGACAGCTACAAAGAAATGGAAAGAAATGCAAAAGTTAAACTGTACTACCACAGGATTTCCAGAAATGGAATGTCCACACTCAGTATTTCTCCAGATAATATAACATGAAATGTTAGAGGTTACTGATTAAAAGTGAATAGGAAGGTGGGGGGGGGGGAGGCAGAGGAAAAAGGGATTGGGGGAGGAGGGTTAGGAGCTGTGGGCAAGGCCAGTGACTGTCAGTAGTCCTGCTCTTGTGGAATGTATCACTCCACGTGAATTATCAGTACCTGGACTAACAGGTTGGGACAGGTGACTACATGGGTCAGCTGCCCTCTCCGACCTACACAGGGCACCAGGCAACGTCTATCCAAAGGCTAGGGAACCCTCTAATGCATTATTAACCATCCTAGCACCTTCTAATTGAGGTTTCTTTGAAACCAAAACATATCTTCTCCAATTTCCTCACTTGCTTGACCTGCATGGGGAGGTTCACGTTCAACAATTAATTTCATTCTAATCGCCCCCTCACTCCACACACCCAGCTGCATTCTGCCCTCTGTGCCATGGCCTTTTAATTAGGAAAAACAATATTTGGATAATTCTGGTTGTAATCAAATATTAACCTTTTAGCCGAGGGCCTCTGGGAGATGAGGAGCCCAAGGTTGGGGAAGGGGGCGGGGGATGCAGCGAGAAGAGACAAGACGAGTCACACGGGCCGGCTCTGCAGCGGCAGGCTTTTGCAGGGTTCTGTGCCGTGCATGGCGGGAGATCATGCCCTTCACTAGGGCAACCCACTTTAAGGGTAAGGAAGAGAATAAAATGATTTCAAACAATTATGTGCCTCTCCCACAACGATGAAGCTGAAGACCACTGACCACTGTCTGGAACTAAGATGGAAAAATACTCTAGAGGCCAAATCCTTATTTCTAGGGACTTTACAAATTGTCTGCCGTGTTCCACTGCTGTGTACCCTAAGGGATGTTCCAGTATTAGAACAAGAGTCAGAGGCGTCCTCCAAACACTCCATGTTCATTCCTGCCTTTGCTCTTCTCCCTACCTAGATTGGGTCTCAGACTCAATGTTGCCTCCCTGTGGGGGCCTTCCTGAGCTTCTAAGCTATAAAGTAGCACCCACACAAGATTCCCCACACCCTCAAGCAGTCTCCTCTCTCTTCTAAGCACAGGGCTCTCTCTGAGTTCATGTAACTGTTGACATGATCATGGTTTGTCTCCGTTCACTAGAGCGACGATTTCAGGAGGACGGGGGCTTTGCCGTGTCCACGGCTCCATCTCCGACACAGAATAGCACCACAAAGCAGGTACTCAAAAATATGTGACTGGAGAATCAATAAGCGAGTCATAGTCTTGCCATTTCATTGATACCCCTGTGGGGCAAGGCACTGGCTGATATCCTGTTGTGAATTTCTCTCCTGCCTTTTCCAACCGCTCGTTGTATTGAGAGTCTCCTTTCAGGAGAGTTCGCCCTCTTGTATCTGTTACTCTCTTTCATGTGCCTCTACCCTTGGAGTGTTGTGCCCCTTTGGATGGAAATGACCCCGGGCAGCTGGGCAACTGGGCTGTGCTCCTGTGTCCACAGCAAACCAAGCAGGGCTGGGGCCGACTGCCTGGTGGGAAGGGTCGCCTGAGTCGTGGTGTCTGGAGGGCTTGGTTAGGGAGTGCGGGTGTTCTGTGCCTTTCACTCTCCCAGATGCTCTTCCTGGTAGGTTGTCAGAATAAGGGAGTTCTCAGGTCCCAGGAAGTTAGAGTCTTTTGTTCTGAGATATAAATAAATACTCATCTTAGTAAGGTGACAGAGGTAGGGAGGGGGACCATGGGTGTTAAGTCAGTGGGAAAGGGGAACCAGCCTGAGAGGATTTCTATAGAAACTTCTCCAAACCAAGAGTGTGCCCCATGGGCATTCGCCCTGGAGTTTGGGGGACATCCCTGTGCTCCAGCAGAGTGATATTTATGTCTTACTGGTTTTACATTTTCTGTGTCCCCCACCCTCAGGAGTGCAGTGAGAAAGGTCCTTGCTTCATTGGCAGATCCCAGGAAGGGTGTTCTTCTGTCTGGTTTCTGCTTGTGAAAAAGTATTTTATGAGGTGATCTTTCATAAATGTTCTTACTCATCTGACCCAAGATCACCCATCTCGCCCTTCCCTTCTGCAAAAACGATTAGAGGACTCAGAGAACAAGTGTCAAAAGAGGTCTTCGGGGGAGCCTGGCTCCCTGTGCACGGGCTGTGTGACTGTCTGCAATCTCATCCTCTCATTAAACTTGGAAGTTCAGTTTCCTCTTCTTGTAAAATGGGATAAATAACACCCCTTGCCAATTACACACGGTTATGGTGAGGATCAAAGCAATGATCCCAAGGAGCTTTTCAGACAATAAATCACCTTAGGAAGGAAGGCATCATTATTTTTGTTTTCTCTAGGGTTGAGAACCATTTCTATCAGGCAATGAAGCACAATTACTGCAAAAGGCACAGCCTTCCCAAAGCAAAGGCCACTTTAAGTCGTGGTATCTCAGGAGATCGCAAGCCCATGTTCCTGACTCACCCCGTCTTTCTCAAGAGGCCCTGTTGGCAAACTGCTTCAGAAGGGGCTTGAGACGGGAGATGTCAGAAGCTGCTGAGCCCAACCTAGCCTATCCTAAAGAGCAGCGGTGCCCGAGCAAGAGCGCTTGAGGTCGGCCTTTGGGACAATGGCAACTGAAGCTCATTGACGATGGCAAAGTTCTTTTCTTGGGACAGTCTGAGGGTATCACGATTGACAACTCTGGTGTTAGGTACTAAAACCTGCAGAAATCCCAAAAATAGGTACTAAAACCTGCAGAAATCCCAAAAAAAGAGAATCAACCCCCATTTTGGAGAACGAGTCTTCAGACTCAGTTTCCCTCTCAACCTTAGTAGACTCAGTGGTCCCATCCACTGGAAATCACTGTACACAAACAGTCCCTCATCTATGGCTGTAGCTGCCTTCCTTCTTATACATTGTACTTGACTATGTCACCCTGGACACATCTGATGAGGCACCCTAGACCCAAGAAGTGAGGATTAGGTACTAGGTTCACTCCTGGGTGTTGAGGGTGGTGATTGTTCATTCTCCACTCTAACAAAGCGAAGACAGGTATTCATTTCCTGTCTCTTTAAACTGCTGGGTGAAACATAAACATATTCAAGAAAACTCTTGATGTTTAGTGTTTCTCTAACAGGAAAAGGAGAAGGAAAACGGATTCAGGGAACAGGGAGGACAGAGGGAGGGGATGGGGAAAGAAACACTACTTACGCCGTTTGCAGCCGCATTTTTTTATTCTTTTGGGATCTGTGATGTCATCATGACAGGCCTTGCAGTAAAAAAATGCCCTGGAGAAAGAGAATGGAAAAACTGACACGTTTCATAATCCACCCATATGAAATGAGTACCACATTTCCTCCGCAGTGGTGCCAAATTAATGAAACACGCCAGCACTAATTTCCTTTAATCTTTTGAAAGGTTTAGACGTTTGCAGACGGAAATGTTTGTTGCAAAACCGTCTATTTCAAACACAGAATTCTGTGATTGGAGTTAGTGCTTCTTTTCATAAACTTCCATTTGCAAAGGCACCGGGAGAAAGGTTGCTGATGGGACACGCCGCGTCTGCTGGCTCATCTTTCGTTTCTGAGAACAGCGTTCGATGCTGCTCTTGGGAACATGCGGGCAATCAGCCCTGGGCCCTTGGTGGGGGTTTAAATGCAACTCTGAAAGCCCCTCAGTCTGGTCAAATAGACATTAAAGTGGACAGAAGTATGCCGTTCCTCAGTCAAATGAAAATATTAACCTTGTCACTTTGGAAGCACCTTTTCTTGTCAGCCAAAATGAAAGAGAGTCCGGGAGGAGGGCGGAGAGGGAAAGACAAAAGCCAGGAGTCAGGCAGTTCTCCAGCAACCCCCCCCCTAGGATTTTACAGCCCATCTTACTCCAAAGCTGGCTGGGCCGAGTCCCATACTATCCAGTCCTGAGATCTTGTACTAAATGAAGGTTTTCTTCTTACTGCAGAGCAAAGCTCCGCTGACCACTGGGATCAGCAGAGGCTATTGAAGGGTGGGTGGGTAGAAGGGGTCCTGGAAGAACCAATCAACAAGAAAACCCCTAATCTGACCTAAGTGTCCATACGCGATTCCAAAGGGCATTGGCTGTGTCAAAAGTATCCTGGATGAGCCAAAATAAGATCATTCAAGCACTACTTAAAAACAAAGCACCTAAAACAGTACAAGAGGCCTGCGTCCTTTCAGTACTGGCGGGGTGATAAAATTCACTGGAACAATCTTACAACCTTCTGTATCCAGAAACTAACAAATCTTTGGCTTGGCATCTTTATCCCTGCCAACGTGAACTGAATGCCAGGGATAAACGCGGTCTTTCCTTGACCAGGGCTGAAGAAATAAACACAGGTCTTGACCTTTTAATGTTTTTCACAGGACTTGGATTTATAATTGGCACTAGCTGGACACCAATGGTAAGATAGTTCGATCCAGAAGAGACCTTGGAAATCTTGCAGCCAAGATCTCTGGGACTCAGTACCCTCATCTGTAAATTGAGGAGGTTGTCATGGCCTGTTAAAAGTCAGCCTGGCCAGGCATGGTGGCTCATGCTCACGCCTGTAATCCTAGCACTCTGGGAGGCCAAGGAGGGCAGATTGTTTGAGCTCAGGAGTTTGAGATCAGCCTGACCAAGAGGAAGACCCCATCTCTACTAGAAAAATAGAAAGAAATTAGCTGGACAGCTAAAAATATATATATATATATAAATTAGCCAGGCATGGTGGTGCATGCCTGTAGTCCCAGCTACTCGGGAGGCTGAGGCAGGAGGATCCCCTGAGCCCAGGGGTTCGAGGTTGCTGTGAGCTAGGCTGACGCCACGGCACTCACTCTAGCCTGGGCAACAGA